>VBVR01001580.1:0-29001 GCA_011638315.1 Tetramorium parvispinum | reverse complement strand
ATATAATTGTTTATATTATTTTGTTTCAAATCAAGCTTTAAAGAAAATAACTACATATAATTACATGTACATAATATTTATATGAATTTATCTCATTCTGAAATAATTATTTTGAGGAGAAATTCGTATAAATGCAGATTTTCCAAACACGTTTTGAAATAAAGTAATAAAACTACATATATACAGGATGATTCCATATCTCAGGGAAAATAAACATAGTGCCCAAAAGAAAAAAACTCAATTAATAAAAAAATTTATGTTTAGATATTCTTTCCTTGTTTTGAACATTATTGAACATTAAAATATTGATACAATCAATAAAATATTAATATACAATTAATGGACATAATTAAAAATCATGCTGTATATATGTTCGACAACTTGTAACATAAAAAAACTAAAGTTGAATAATGTACAATTTATGTATAAAGATTATACTTAATTATTGACAATATGAAGACAGATTAATCATTGACAAGGAACATCTCATATTTCTGTATGCTGATCATCAACTTATCTGTATGAAGGAAATAAAAATTTATATATAATAAAAATTTATATAAAATTGCAGTGTGATTCAAAAATAGCACATGTATACCATGTAATATTATACGTAATAAATGCAAGGTCAGACATACAACTGACACTGTAATTATGATTGCAGTCACAATTTGATCAAAAAAATAGCATACAATAAAAAATTAGTGTATGCGTATTTAGTTGTGCACGTTTCAACCGCGATAAAAATTTTGTTAGATTTATCACAAGGAATATTTTATAAATCTTCATGAAAGAAGTAAAAAGTTAAGATATATATGTCTATATATAAAATTACATAATCCAATTATTTCTTATATGTATCACATATAAGAAATAATAGATATACAGAATAATTAATTGTAATTTTAATTTTAATAGTTAAATATCTGGAAATTGTAGGAATTTCCAGATATTTGACTGTTGAGATTAAAATGAACTAACCTTATTAATAAAGTACTGCAATCATAATTGTATATAATTTGATCCAAAAAAAGCGTAAAATAAAAAATTATCTTATGCATATTCAATTATGATAAAAATTTTGCTGGATCAAAATTTTGTTAAAATTTTTATCGCAATGTAGAGGTAAAAAATATTTTCTTAAGAAGCAGACTTTTTGCTCGTCTCATCTTCATTGCACTTAAAATATAGACATATAGGTCGTAATATGGCAGTAAGTGTTTGTACGCTCCAAGATTTGCCGAGCAATTTTTGTCGATTTGTGGCCGATAAATTCTTCACATCCGTATAGTGTCGTGGAAAGCCAAAGATTTCCTCAAGTTCAGTGATCCATATCGTATCAGTTTTACCTTTCATTATGATTGGTTTCAATTCCGCTTTTCCTAGAATAAAAATAGGAATTAAGTACAAATCATTTACACACAAAAATATATCTGTAAAGATACCTTGTAACAAGGAACCCGTTCTGCCTGTAACTGTATGAAGTTTCTTGCAGAGAGCTTTCCGGTTCAAATTTGGTGTAAGCTTGTCCTGAACGTCCTGTCGGGATTCGAACAGCGGCATATATGGATTAAAGGGAAGATTATGCCAGTAAAGTCTTAGTCTGTGCTGAGGTGAAAAATCCGCTGAATCTATGACATCAGGTTCCCGTCCCAGATTTCTGCAATTAATACAAATTAATTTGATAATTGTAATATTATCCTATGTTATACTTGGATTGAAGTTAAGAAATATTTCAATTTACTTGTTAATTTCTAATCTGTACTCGCTAGGCATGGAAGCGACATTCTCGAATAACCAAAACATGTGTCGACCTTTGTTGGCTTTTTCGACCAACTTTTTAACTCGGCAATACTCGAAAAAGAGGATGCCGGTTCCTTTTGGATCTACGATAAAAAAAAGATAAAAATCATTAGTGCAATCATTATTACAAAATTGTTGACAGATATAATATATTGATTGTCGACAAGTACCGTGGAGACCTAATCGCGCTGGATTGACCAAACTTAAGTCATTACATGGCGATCCACCGATTAGTAAATCGATTGGTGCGATTTCTTGAATTTTTTTCTTCGATATACCTCTGACATCTCCTAGATAAGTAATACGATCGCCAAAGTGGGAAGAGCTAATCGTTAATGCATTTACGTCAATTTCACTAGCGTAATAAACGTCCACAACGAGTCCCAACTTTTGAAGCACCAAAAAACCTAATGTGTTTTAATATAAAAAATAATATTAAAAATCGTATCTTTCGAGCGTAGACTGTTTAACGCGAGCTTTTAAAAAAGTAAATGATTATAAATCAAATACAAATTTGTCTTACCAGTGCTTAGTCCGTCGAAAAGCGATAACACGCGCACAGTTCTATTTTGCTTCTTATACTCTACAATATTTACATCAGACGTCAAATTAGAGACTGTACGGAACATTCTTGTAAATTTCTCTTTCCAATTTAACCGCGGACGCAATATCATTTCCGCGGGTTGCTTGGTTTCGTCTCTGCAGAGAAAACATTCCCATGGATCCTCCAATATCATACTATCGTACGATTTTGGACATATCAAAATTTTCAGACATGCTGTACAGTAGACACTAAAATGAATATAACGCATTAAATAAATATATTTCAATACGATAAAGATCTATTTCAAGCGCGATCTATATAAACCAACCGTGGACAATCTTCTGAATCACAAATAAGAACAGTTCCAGTGCTGGCGCAAATTGTGCAATAAAACTGAAATCAAGCATCAAACAAAGAGACAATTAATATTTCAATCTTTGCATATCGCCGGAACTGCCGAATACTTACGCACTTGCCATCGTTCCCATGCACGAACATACACGGTTTAAATTCATCCTGGAAAAAGAAAAACGAGTGATATAATGCTTGTTCTAAAAAATATGTTTGGTCGCAGTGATTATTATTTTTCTACGATTATTTTTTTAAAAATTTATGAAAAAGTGTATGTCATACCGAGCATTCTTTACATAAGGATCCTATAAAGAATGGATGTTCCTCCTTATTATTGCCTTTAGGAACCTTCAAACATTTTAAACATAATTTTTCTAAGTTACATTCTCCTGACATTACACGGCGAAAATCATCTGCAATTGACCAAAAAATAGATCAGAAATAAAAAATCAAAGAGCATTAATTTATGATTTATACGCAGTGTACGATCTAACTCACTGCTTTCCTTTAAATCGCGTTTCCGTTCAGCATCTACATCTAACTTGAACTTGAATTCGTTGATTTTTTTTACCATCTCGTTTGAATACTTATCATATATCCTGTTAGAGTCTGAAACTTGCAATTGGTTATACGGTATATGAATATTATTTGAAAAATATTCAAAGACATTATCTAAAGTCCAGTTATCCGTGTTGCATCCTAAACGTGAGCAATAATCCTAAAAAGTCAGATTCAAACGTCGTAAAGATTTTTGGAAATTCTTGCAGGAAAATATTCATTATACACGTATACATGTAATACATCGTATATTCAAATAAATTATTTATGATATTATTCATGACACAATTTTATATATAAAAGTATTATATATTATTGATTAGATAAATAATTAAATAAATAATTAAATATTTTACCTTAGATGCTTGAAGTACTCCTTCAAGATATGGTTGTCTGTTCGTATTTTGAATGTAGTCTCGCATTTTTTCTATACCCTTGTGAAATTTCAAAAATTCGAGATGGCGTACCTATTAAGTATAAAAATATAATATAATAATTTATTATAAATACAAAATAAAGAACATGTGCGAATATTTTTAAAAAATTGGGATGTTGATGTTAGATACCTCTGAAACTTGATAATCGCCATACCACATGATCCATTGACAACCAAAACTTGGTTCTTTCAAACAACAGTCACGATAATCAATAATCATTGCTAAAAAAATGTAAAAAATTCTTCACATTTATGAGAAAGGATTAAGTGAATATTAGTAAAAAAAAAAAAATGTAAAAGAAGAAATGCGCTTGCCTGGCCACCAACAATGTCCAGGGATTTTCGCCCAAGCTATTACACCAGGCTCTTGATTCTGCAAACTTAAACGCTCCTCATCGATCTGTTCCCAACTTACATTTGTATCTTTATTTTTTTCCATATTCTGCTTTTTCGGGGGTGGTGATTCCGATGATTCTGTGGAAGATATTAAATCGGCGTTTTAAGCAATACGCAAATAGTAAATAAAATAAATATAAAAAAAGATATACCTCTCTGACTTAATATATATTTTTTGGTAGCCTTCTCATTCTTTTCCTTCAACGCATCTATTTTTGCTCGTATGTTTTCCGGATATGGATAAAATGTTAAACTGTCCACTGCCATACCAAATAATTTTTGCATTTATTTAACGATTACAAAAGATAATTTGTAGGATTTCATGACTTACATGTCTCCATATCTACGTTCCGTTGTATCCAATAATAATAAGGCTTTGTCAGAGTACCGTTGAAACGTTGGTGAAGCATCTAAAATAATCGTAACGGCACATCGCATATTTCGAAGTAATTCCTTATGTAATTCTTATTGTCTTTAATTTTATTCTTGAAGAGATATCAAAGAACCTGTATAGTCGTGTTAATGGCGCGCAAACGAATACTTTTACGAGACGTTTGCGCCAATCGCTCCTCCAAGCATCTCGAGAACGGTTGTATCTGTGTTTCTTCTTTGAGCTGAAATCACGTCAATTGCGTTTCATTGTCTTTTTCCAATGAAAAAATTCCTACGCTCGAAACATCCCGCTAATTTACCAACGATATTTGTGATTCTCCGATCCAGAAGACCCACAACTTGCCTGGCTCAGGAGCCATTCCTACATGTTCGGCTTCTACGATCAATCCTGTAACATGCACATTTTTTATTAAAAAATTAATAAATTTTTTAAAATTAAATATTCAAAATTAAGTAAGTGTTATTTAAATCTAAGAGGTAATTGCGATAAATTAGATATAACAATATGTTTAATTAGCCGGAAACATCAATGATATAATTTCCAATGTTGTGCAGTGAAATCTGTACTCGCGATGCGAGCTACATTTTGCACGCCACATATTGCACGTAATATTCTGTAATTATTATCTCTATATATTTACCTGGCCACCATCCTGTGCAGAACCCCCATACTAGCTTGCCGATATGGTTTTCTTTATGGTTTTTAGTCTTTACCAGAGCCCTGGTCACTCTACGCGGACCGTCTTCCTTTTTATCACTATCATCCTCCAAATTGTTACCCTTATCACGCGGATATTGTCGCATTACATTTACTTTGCTATTAACTCTCATGTTTTTGGTAGCTCTTCCTTGAACCTATTTACATTCATATACATATCGTATATTATTTGCATATTATTACGTTAATATGTTACTTTTTCTAAATTAGATTATGGCGACTCACTCAAATTGATCGAGTCTTTCAAACATTTTAAAAAATTACGTTAAAAAATAAATTATTTCAAAAATATTGTTGTATATAATATTATTGTATATTATACATAAAAGTTTCTTCTCATGCATTCTTTTCCTCTGTTTCTTCTTTCTATTCTTTTTACATAGAAACAACTTTACAGAATTTTTAAAACAAATTTGACATATCAATCTCAACTCTATTAATGAATATATAAGTAATAGTTCACTCACTTTAAAATCTTCGTCTTCATCCTTAATGCTGCCGCTCGATCCCCAGCTCCTAATTGTTCTATTTTTATTTCTATACGTGATCATATTGCTGGTTTCATCATGTTGATTTGCAAATTCCTTGTCCTCATCCGAATCGCCAAAAGAATTTGTTCGTACTACTGTGAAACTATCTGACATTTCCTGATATTTGTAACACGTGTTATTCTTGTGCTCGTCATCACATTTTTCGTCTTTTGTCGCATCGTCGCTACTAACGATCTTCCGAGCCAATAGCAGTGCGCCATCAACTTCGTTACCGCATTCTTCAGTTGAGGATCCTAAGGTCGATCGGCGCCAGGATGAGTGGATCTCGTCGTCGTTGTCGCTGCTGTCCTCGGCCGATCTCCAGCTCTCTTCCATGTTTATTTTCAAGGACGGCGTCGATCGCGGAGTGTCGAAATCGACGCAATCGTGAAAAACGCTTCGGTAAGCCGTCTCCGTACTCTCGTCGAATTTGCAATTGATCGAATATCTGTGTTTCTTCTTACGTCGTCTACCAGCCGTATTAACGCTCAGCGATGATTCTTCGTCGTTTGTCGAGTCAAATAATCGTTCCAAGGTCCGAAATGATAAATTCCAATCGTCATTGTCTACCCAATCGTACTCCATGGAGATCTCCATGAGATCTTTAGAGCTGAGCTCCTCGGACATGCTCTTCTCAATTTCAGAAATTGAGTTTTCAATATTCTCAACGTCCATCTCATTTTTCGTGTTTATGCATTCTTGAATCTCCCGCATAAGTGCGGCGGCTATATTCTTCGAGTCCCTCTTGCACGGACAGGCGGCATTTGTAAAATCGCGAGAACGTCGCGGTGTTTTACAATCGCGGCATTTCTGTACCACAATTTCCTCCGCGGCATCACGCGTGCCAGCTGCAACATCGTCTCTCGAATTCGATTTGCTTTTCGGAGAATTTTCCTCCAAATCGTGAGAGATTCGCCGATGATTGTAATGATTATACCTCGCGGAGTTGCGAGTCTTCTTCTGCCCAACCGTTCTTCTTCTTCTTCTTTTCTTCTTTTCTTCGGGCATTTTTTTCTTAATGTGATTCCCATTTCCTAATTCCTCGGATTTCTCCTTTCTCAATGATGCTTTCCTCGATCTACGCGGAGCCTTTCCATTTTCCAGGATCTTGCACGACGCCTGCCGTTTCGTGGATTTCGCGAACTTGGCGGTTTGCACGTTGTCCCTGGAAGTATCATCCTCTGAGGTGTCGAGATCATTGTTCTCTGTGCTGTTATCGATCCGCAGGACATTCATGAAGTAATCAGGATATTCCGACAGCTCCGTCCGATTTTGCGGCTCTTCCTCCTTCGGGTGACTCGTCGAGTAGAATCTGGAGTAGCCGGAGCCAGAATAATCAACCGGAGCTATCTCCTCCGAGCTCGTTTCCGACGTCGTTTGACTAATTACTTCTTCCTCTTCGTCGCCGGTCGATCTGTAACTTTCGGACAAACGCTCGTCCTCGGTGCCGACGAAAACGCGAGATCGCGTCGACGAGGGGTTCTTCCTCACCGATAATCTCGCCGACCGATCGCGCGATACGCCGAGATTTACTCGCCCGGATCTTCGAACCGACGACGACGTGCTTCTCTTGGAAAGATCCGACGTTGTGCTGTCGAATCTCGGACGCGGGTCCTTCGGTTTCCTTTGCCGTCTCACCGACCACCTCGTTTTCCTCCGTCGCCTTCGGACGGGCTTTGTACATTCGATCTGCTTAATTTGCGCCGGGTCGATGAACGGCCACGAGTTACCGAAGATATTCGCGGACTTGGACGCATCATCCTCATCAGGTTCGTTCGCATCAAGATCATGAGATTTCGCCGCATCCTCGGTGGTGGACAGAGAGTTCAACTGCGAGTAACTCGCGAAGACTACTTCTTTGAGGGAGGATTCACGGAGCAGACCCAAGTCGAGGGCGCAGGATAAGGCCCAAACGTTCGCTATCCTGGATAATTTCGAGGACCCTCTTCTATGTTGGTTCGGCTTTTGGATTGGTTCCTGAAATTTGTAATTAAAGATCTTAGAATCTAAGGAGATATGTAATTCTAATTTATTTTACTTTCCACAACAAATTTTAAGTTTAATAAGACATTAAAAACATTAAGATTAACATTTAAGATGTTAATATTAAGAAACTCTTATTATTAGAATAATATTAGAAATGTTTGAGCGAGCAATAGTAACGAATTCGCGAATGAGAAAAGCGATAAAAGAGATAGGGCGAAATGGAACGAGTGCAGTAAGAGAGAAAGAAAGTCAATTTAAGATTTAATAAAGACGATGACAATATGCAGCTCTTTACAATTATTTACAATTTTCGGATTTGAATGTGCACGGGCAAATGAAATTGCAAATGTGTATGAAATATATCTACGTATATATTATTCTTCAATATTCGTAGATTTACATGATAACCGCGAATCATCTTAATTACTTATCTCGAAAATAGATCTTATCTGTTAAAATTAAAAATCGTGTCGCTCATGGTGCAATTAAGAATGATCGAACGATCGCCGTGGGAGAATATGCGGCACGTGAAATTGCATCAGCGGCACAACGCCGGAAGTGAGAGACGCGCGGACGGAGAGTCTCTCCATAATCCGGGATGTGTTTGCTTATTTCGTAATTACGAGAGAGTAAAGTGTATAAAGAAAATGTATTGGATCGTGTCGCATCCGTGAGCAGATTTCCCACGGGTAAACGTAACTCGCAACATTGACAGAGTCCTGGTGTCCCGGGGCTGGCGGAAAGGGAAGGGAGGGAGGACACCACGAAAGTTTCGCAGCTCTCGCTCGCTGCGGTATCCCACGTACGTGTGCGTGTGCGCGCGCGCATGCACATGAGTGTGTGTGTGTGTGCAAAAATGTCGTCTCTCAAAGAGAAACAAATTGAGGTCGCGGGCGCTTGATTAAAATTAAACCTAAATTAATCCCTCCTTCAACCTTCTCCTCGGCCGCCGCGCGTCGCCGTTCGCAGTAAACACGCGGTTTTCATATTACCGCGCCGCCGCGTCGAAGAGGGTAGGTCTCTCGAAACGAGAGAAGTAGTGCTCTCGCGGCGAGAGACGAACACGCTCTTGATCGCGGCGTAATATTCGCGCACGGCGCAAACATTGCATTTATATCCCCCCCCCCTTTTGCCCTCGGTAGCTGCACGCACTTTCGTACTTGGCATGCGTATCCGGAGCGAGAGCTTCCCTCCCGCCCCTCGTCTCTCTCTCTCTCTCTCTCTGTCTCTCTCTCTCGTAATACTTCCCGGAAGTCTACGAAGACCTGAATTAAGTATGAAGTCATAAGAAATGTAGATGCGCTACAAAATGAATGTCCGCTGCGAAGTCGGCGCGCGCGACTCTCCTTATTCGCCGACAATGCATTTTAGCGCATTAATCGCGACGGTGCAGCGACGCGAATAATAACGTGAAAACGCGCGGGCATTAATAATTCCGCAGGCTACGTTTCAACACGCGATTTAATATTTTATCCTTAGGTAGAGAAGATTAATTAAGCACTTAACATATAGCATATGCATACGTCGAGACGCGCATCACGCAATTATCTTATTTCGAATTTTGCACTTCGAAATTATTTGCATTTGCGTTGGGATTTTGTCTGCCGAGGGCTTAAGAGAGAAAGAATTTTTCACGGTAAATATTTTTGCAGCCGCGTCTGACTCGGATTTTTTTTCAGTTTTCACTAAAAGGGAAGAGTCGACTCCATATTTTTCAGGGAATCGGTAAATATTTGATGCGTAAAAAGTGTAAGATTGCGTATACGACACACGCGTCGTGTAATTCCGCGTCTATATATATATATATATATATATATATATATAACTCCGAAGTCAAGATAAAAAGTATCGCCGGAGAGACAAGAGAAGAAATCAAGCAATTTGCATAGGGCATAAATATTTCAATATCAGCGGGGCGATGCGGCGGCTCCCCCATGAAAACCGCCTCTTACTCCACCCTACCTATTCCGCGGTAATTGCAGCGTGTCCGCGCCGCAATGTCTTACTTCAAATGAGCAATCGATAATAAATATAAAATATACGCGAGCTTGGGAAAAAATGCTGCCGGCGTGCAAGGCGTGCACGGTTGAATCACACGACAATCGCGCTTATCCCCGCTCATGTAAGAGGCGTAAATTTCGGGGCCGGACGGAGCGGCCACGAGCGACGCTATTTTCGGCGGCGCGGGAACAAAGATAATTTGGACAACGCCGCGAGTCGCGCACTGCGACCCGCATTCGAATCGTCCTTTAAATAGCGATCCCCGTCCCCGGCGCTCGGGGTGTCGCGGCGCAAAAGGGAAGAGAGCCGCGTGAGCACACGTGGCCACACGTGGCGCCTCTAAAACATGTGCATCATCTAGATTCTAGAGCACGGTCCGCTGCGTCGCGACGCACGATCGACCTGTTGAATGGAAAGCTCGTCATTAGCAATTTTACGCGAGCGTTAAACTTGATGGCAGTTCGCTCTTTCAATTGCGACATTATTTAGCAACAGTCGCAATAATCTCGTACTGTTGCACTCTGCAGTGCATTCCGCAGTAAAAAAATTACTGGTGATTTTTATCCAGTTCTCGACTGGATTCGATCGATTTTAAGACATAGACCCGTCATGTTTGTGCATTTTTATTTCGCGGTTCGACATTTACAATTGTTCATCGAATTCGCAATCTTAAAATAATATTGCTTTTACCGTCCATAATATTACTTTGCTAAGTCGGTTAAGAATGCATTTCTTCGCCCCTCGTAATTGTAACGTTTTAACTCCTATTTAGCGTATTTAAGAGAACGGAGAACGGGCCATGTAAACTTCAGATATTATTTCCTTTCGCTAAAACCTTTCATTGTTTGGTGATTAAGCATTTACAGATGTAAGCGCCAGTTTGTGCCGGCACGGCGCGGCGCACGCAATTCCCGTTACGTTCGCCGACACGCGGACGTTTCTGACTGCTTTTCCATTAATTGTCGAATTACATTCCCCGATTGCGGTACTAGAAGCGAAGAAAATTCAAGGAGCGCCAAATTGCGCAACCTA
Organism: Tetramorium parvispinum; assembly: GCA_011638315.1. NCBI lineage: Eukaryota > Metazoa > Arthropoda > Insecta > Hymenoptera > Formicidae > Tetramorium > Tetramorium parvispinum. The sequence continues at coordinate 18,253 of VBVR01001580.1, read as the reverse complement.
ATCGGCCTCTGGACTCGCGAATGCGGAAACAGCCGCGGGGGGGAGCGATAAATGAATCGGGGTCGACGGCGACGGCACGGCGTCGAGATCCGAATCGCCCTTTAAATATAGCCGGCGCGGAGGGTTGGCGAGAGCGTGAAAAAAAAAGGAAAGAAAAGACAAGCGGAGAGGGCGGAAAGGGAGAAAGGGAAGGGGGGGCGCGATGCACATACACGCGCACGTACACAGAGTTCACGTGGCGCCTCCAAAGGCATTTCTCGAGGTCGCTCCGCTCCACCGGGGTCGACCTGATGAATGGAAACGTCGGTATTATTGTGTTTACACGCGGGACACACGGGTGCCTCTCTCGCCACACTTGGCGTGGAAACATTCCATTCATAAAGCGTTCCGCGCGTTCCTCTCACCGCCGCACACACAACCTCCCCGTGCGGCCCACACACGTATGCACGTGCCACACACACGCGGACACACAGACAAGGGGGAAGGGTACACGACCCTCTGCCTACCGCGCGGGGGTTGACACCAGTGACGTATTCAGAATTTCGTTACCGCGCCGAAGGGGTGGCCCCGGCCCGCCCCGAGATAAAGCCGCGCGGAGATTTCCTCGGCTCGTGATAATACACCCCGGCACCCTCTACTACGGGGCCGAAAATAATTCCTCGCTCCATTACGCGGGAAAACGGTGAGATTCTCGACGTGCCGCCGCTTGCGTACGCGCGTCGAGGAGACTTGATTATTAAAGACCTGTGATCCCCGTCTGATCGCATCTATCCCTTGACTACTTGACTTATTTACATATATTAATTTCTCACAATTCGAAAATCGTGTACAAAATCAGGTGCAAAGAATATTTGTCATTATATTTTCTTTTTTAATAATCTAATATATTGAAAGCCGATTCTTCCAACTTCCTGGTGAGCTAACTAATAATTAAATTATACGTCTGTCTTTATTTTATCTTCAAATTAGACAAATCAGACGTATGATTTAACTATTAATTAGCTTGCCAAGAAGTTGGAAAAATCGGTCCTTAAATATATAACATGCGTATAAGTATACTACTTATCATCCTTCCTTCTTTTGTGATAACATAATAAACTTTATTATTCACAATATTATTCTCCTTTTACTTCTCACGCTCTGCTTGTGATCTCTTCTTACAGTCGTAATGCATTTTTAACTAAAATTATTTTTCAAATTATTCCTCCACGCGGAGCACAAGAGAATACGCGAGATGGAAGGGTGTGAAATTTTCGCGGGGGTGAAAGCCGGCGCGCGAGCACTCTTCCACGTTACTCGTAACACATCGCGGTAATTTATAACGACAGGTGTTCCCGGGTCTGGTCTACCCCCCTGCTATCCCCGGGTCTACCTCTACCGAGAAAAGGCGTCAACCGTAACGCCGCCAGCCCTCCGGCTGGCAATGGCAGCAAAGGAATGCTCTTTTTCGTCGCGTGCCTCTCAAAGTCTTTAAACTCGATGATCACGCGTGCGATCCTGTCGCCCTTTCGCCTCTTTCCGTGCTCCGCGTCCGGTGCCGGAGAGCGGCGTCAAAATTGTGGAGCGCAACTCGCATTCCACTCGATCGAGTGCGTCTAAACTAGAACTACTCTGCATTCTGTGAATATATTTGTGCGCCGAGAGTACGTAACTCTCGAAATATATTCGCTGAGTATATTATAAAATTTGAATATTTATGAAATATAATTTAAACTAGATACCTTTGACATATTTTACATTTCGTAATCGATATATGCTAAAATAACAAGAATTCTTGTTATTTTAGCCAATGTCTTAGACATCAATGGAACGTAACGCGAAGTACTTGAACCCGAGTCTCGGTGTTTCAGACATTCATTGACCAGAATCCAAAAATACTAGGGGAAAGACTAGTATTTATATTTAATACATTTCTCAAATATTAACTCGGATATTTGAAGAAGCCGACGTCTCGATTATTCATCCAATTTAAATGTAATCTGGATTTGTCGGAGTTCCATCGGATGGAAAATCACGACGGTCTGAAAGAAGTAGTTTATAAAATCCCGTAAGTCTTTCATTCGAAAGCCAATTAAAACGTAAGATGAGACGAAAGCACGTCGTAATGTGACGTACGTATCGTCGACTCGAGATGTCCCGCGGCGCAGAGCTGAAATCTCGCTGCGCCACGATTTCGCGCCGTGTTTACGTCGTGCCAGCTGATATGAATGGACTAGTAAGCGGCCGGATACGGCGCACGTATTTGTGCATTCGGTCACGACGACTTTCCGTATAAATTGAAACTTCTCGAGGGTGTCTCCTCGTCGACCGTGAGGGCGGGCGAGCGCCGAGAGGGGGAAAACGGGACGGAGATCGCGAGCGGGGGGGACGAGGACGAAGAGAAGAGCGAGAGAGCGCGAGAGAGGGTGAGGCAGATCAGAGAAGGGTAGAAAGCCGCGAAGCTGGGTCAGTTCCGTTTAGTAGGAGCCAAGCTCCAATTCCGCTTGGATCTGTTACCGTTGCCCTTCGCGCCTCTCCGTAATTACTCGCAAAAGATGTCCTGAGAAAAAAGGGGGAAAAAGAGGAGATGTCGGGGCTAACCGGGAATCTCGAGTGCCGCGATTCACGTGAGAGGGAGAGAGACTGAGAGATACGCACTCTGAATGAATTCGATGTACGCCGGAGTCTCCGCGGTTTTTTTCCTAAGGGCGAGACGGAGATGCCATCGGGAGTAAAATCGAGCGTTGCGCGAGTATCACGGAATGACGTTTTATCATCATAAGTTTAATTATTTCGTGACACTTCTTCATTAAGAGAAGTCTGATGAGAGCGCATACTCGCGGCAGAACGCATTTGTTTCAATTAATAATGCATTTCGGCGGCGGCTACATATACGAATATTTTTCCAGCCACGAATGTCAAATATATCATCCGGATACTCTTGGCACAATTAAGAGAACATAATACCGAAAATTATTCCGCGCATGCTAAAAAATCCCGGGCGTTAATTTTATCCCGGCTATGAAAATAGGTGAAGAAAAATTGCGGATCTCTCCCAGCTGGACCCGACCGGGGGAGATTTCTATTATCTTAGACTTCCCGGATGGGACTGTTCGCTGTACGTCCGCAAAAATTACACGGACGGCTAGCTAGCCCGGGCTTCTAGCCATCGCGTGATCTACAATTCTTCCCCGGTGTGATCTAAATGAAAGAATAAATCGTAGACAACTCCGCGCGCGCGCTTTTTCTTCTTGCAATTGCGAGAAAAATTCTACGAGAGAAAAATGCGGTTGGAGGAAAGGAGGGGCCAAGAACATGGCGTGGGTGACTGGCAGGCGGTGCACACGAGAGCAATCTGCACCACCACAATCACGGAGGGGGGGAGGCGAGGGCCCCAACCGCGTCGTCCCGATTCTCGTTTCCACCGAGCGAAAACGCACGTACGCGGTTCGCGCTCTTGGTCAGTGGTGCGCTCGGAAAAGACGGCTTGTATTCCGCCTTCTTTCTTACCGCGAATTGGTGGCCGGTTTTTCGAGTTGGCAAAGCGGGTTGCTAACACTTTCGAGAATGTACGCAATACCAGTCACGATACGAGGACAGCCCCAAATATTCTAATCATTTAAAATGATGAATTATTGGTGATTGAGTTTCTCGCAACAAATTAGACAAATATATTTCTCATCCGAGTATCTTGCAAAATGAAAGAAATTCTTGCTAATACCAACGAATCGAGTTATATTAAAGTTTCGAATGTGTTTAAATTGCTTTAACAAAGTAAAGTATATTATTAGAAATATATTTCTATCTCCCCGACCAAGTAAACTTTTCATTTCGGAGACTTTTCATTTTCTCCTATTTTGTACGTAACTTTTTACTTTATCACACATTCGGGAATACGTCAGAAGCGATAAAGATGATAATACACTAGGCATGTCTTTTGAAGTCAACATTACAAACCTCCTGCGTCCCATTTCGACCCCCATATCCCGATCCATACAGTGTTCCTGATCAACCAAACTACTCGCGTCAACAATCAATTTTCTAGTAGAAAGAGAAAAAAAATCGTAATATCGTACACCGCAATCTGAATAAAGGCGCGGTATTACTTTCCCAGTCATGCTCGAAATAAACAATACGCGAGTGTCGATCCGACGGTGTGTGTTCCTTCCATAATTAATTCCAATTAAGTTTTAACCCACAAAATTTCATCGAACGCGCTTCTTTTTATCCACTCGCGCAGTCCATCGTTAAAAGGAGCCGCGATTGGTCAGGGACATACCCCGTATATAACAAAGTGTCCATACATATAGATGTATATATATATGTACATACGTATGCACACCGTATGCACACACAACACATTCACACACAACACATTCACACACACACACACACACACACACACACACACACACACACACATACAGACATACCTACATACGCGTGCAATACGCGCGTCCTATGTACACGTGCGATTTACCCCAGGAGATTCGTACATAGTTTTGCACATATACATAAGCGAGAGGCGTTTGTTGAACCGTGCAAATCTTCTGCTCGGTGCACGGGCCCCAACACGGGCCAAGGCGTGTTCGCGCGCGCAGCATCCCTCTCTCTGTCTCTGTTTCCTCTCCCTATGCATCTCCCGCTGCATATGGCTCTTCGTCTCCTGCCCATTAGCGAACGCTCCTACGTAACCCGTAGAGCTATTCGCACCAGCTCGGCCGAACCGCGCCGTATTTTCCTGTCTTTCTCGCGCATACGAACATACGTACAGACAAACATGCGTCTCTCTTTCTCTCCCTCTTTTTACCCACCTTCTCGTTCCCTCTCTGTGTCTTCTTCCTTTCTCTTTCTCGGGCCTAACGACAAAACTGACGCGCGTCTTAGGTACGCATGAAGTCATGTATGTATCCGCGAGTATCTCCGACACTCTCTCTCTCTCTCTCTCTCTCTCTCTCTCTCTCTCTCTCTCTCTCTCTCGCGTGCTCCTCTCTAGACTTTTTGCTTGTTTCCCTTACATCCTACAGGAATATCCGCCGGGAGAAAAAGGGAGAGTGGAAGCTTACGACGAGCTAGGCGGTACATAAAACATCTCCGAGCACAATTTGCCAGGCGGTAAGCAGCGTAAGCGAGCTTTCAGTGGCTTTGACCTTTCGTCGCTGTCACGAAGATCCGCCATTTTCTGCTTAGGTCAACCCGAAAGCGCTCGGGAAACGCGCCTCTTTGTACGGCAATACGACCCCGCGCGCGCCGTTCAGCGATCTCGATTTCCCTTTAATTCGCGACCGGGTAGAAGGAGGCGAATTGTACGCGCTATATAACTACTGAGAGCGGATGCAATTTAGCGCAAGATGGAACGTATTCAAAGCACAGCGAATAGCCGTCAATCTTACTTTTTTTTTCAAAAGTATTCCTTTAGCTATCCTCCGTCTTATATAACGTTCACCGATTTATGTGCACGGCATTTATTTGTCAATAATGAAATAAATGACTGGAGCTCGCTGAAGATATTCAAGATGTGGAATATAATAATTTGTTTCTCCAATTCCATCTTATTGTTACGTAAAAATGTCTCCGTGAAATTTCCGTAATTCTTTCTTTTTATTCGGTTCTTCTTTTTTTAATATAAATAATGATGATACTTTCCGTTCTGAAAAAATCAAAGACTACGAGAGCATTATCAATATTTTGTTAGACACTCACTGTAATTTGACGATGTGAAAGATTTCCAGCGCAGGCGATGATTCGCCAAAGATACGAATGTGTCGTATCACGCATGTACGACCGGGAGATAAATTCTATTTACGGGAGTCTCAATATACAAGTAGTCGCACTTCTACACAAGTTGGTCGACGTGCTGTGTTACAGCTCGACTCTCCGCTTCTTTCTCTTGTTTTCTCGAGTTTTCGTGGGATCTCGGGAAGCAGTCAGGCATGTCGATCAATTTGGCCGAGACAGTTTGTATCCGGTCGGTTTTGTCTCGGGCGAGAACTAACAGACGCACGACAATATCGACTGACACAAGTGAAATAAAAGAGGGAAAAATAGAAAAAAAAGAAAAAGATTCCGACATAATCCATTTACGTCAATTTTTAATGATGGCATTGACATTTTTCGATATGCAGGTTGTACATGACACTCGATATGTCGAAAAAAATATTCAGAGAGTTTTGTAATTTACATTTAATGACGTATAAATATTCATAATTATATATATATATATATATCTCATAGCAGTTAGTTTTGTACTATAAAATTTTCATCTATTATTATTAAATAAAAATTTATAAAGTTGATTATAATGTTTCTTCAAGAAATTACGAAATGGCGATGAATCCGTTATATTAATAATATTGTATAAATTTTGTAATAACTATTTCCATATAATATATTGACACCTCAAAAAAAGTATTTTAAAGTGATGTTTTCTATAATCTCATATTCTAAGCTTACTGTTTTACAGCAAACATATTCCTCTTTCAATAAAGTGAAAAATACTTTTTTCTCCGTTAAATACTCTTGTTTATGTTATTTTTTTCTTGATTTCAGAGGAATCCTTTTGAGGTCAATATAAAAGTAAAATCCTTTAAAATTTAGATTTAGGATTCCACGTATATCAAAATTATTTTTTTTTTTGGATAAACAACTGCTATAAACGTATTGTGATACATCCTTTAAATCTTAGAGGATTTTACTCTTATATTCATTTCAAAAGAATTCCTCTAAAATCAAGAGAAAAATAGTATAAACAAGAATATTTAAGGGAGAAAAAAAATATTTTTCACTTTATTGAAAGAGGAATATGTTTGCTGTAAAATAGTAAGCTTAGAATATGAGATTGTAGGAAAAATCACCTTGAACGTAAAATACTTTTTTCTGGGTGTAGGTAAATCGTTTCCCATTTCCCATCTCTTCCTCAAACAGAAACTGCAAATGTGTGTCATCTGTGTGCAAATGGGACGAGGTGGTACGTCACGCTAGAATAGGCACACGCTAGAACATTAGCGAAATCCATCTGACCAAGATTTCAGTGGAGTCGCCACATTGATCATCGCTATGACGCACTCGTGAAATTGTCAGAGCAGCCCCGCAGCGTGTGCGAATCGTTTCGCGGGCCCAGCCACGGCTGGGAGGTACGCCGCGCGATTATTTTATCGCGCGGTAGTCGGTATACCGAGCGATAGAAATTGGCGGTACCAATTAGCAGGTGGTATCAATTTAATGGCCGCACGGCATCGTTCGTCATCGCTGTTAGCGCGGCGAAATGTGTTCGACACGGGCGCGTTGGGCATTGATTATCGTCGCCGTCGTTATCGTCGTCATTACTTGAATACACTATCGGCCGCTTCCATCCCCAACCGCTTCTCCTTCCCTCCTCCACCCCGCCCTTCCATTTTCCCTTAGCCCGCTCTCTTTCCCATCCGTGTCTCTTCCGATTCTGTCGTAATAGCTGTATCCTCCTCTCTCCAGCGAGAAAAGCCGAGATAATAAATTAAATCGAATTTCACGTGCAAACAAATTGACGCTTTATTAGGACATGTTGTTTGCGTAATGTTTTGTAATTAATTTTATCGGTAATTTCAATGTTGAATTTTCCGGGGAAATCTGCATGTTGGCGAACGGGGTTGCATCATCGACGACACGTTGATTTTGGAAAATGGAGTTTGTAATTGACACTTTGTAAACGCGCCTGACCGATGGCCTGATAGACAATTTCAGTCATGTCATTATTTTGGTACGAAAGTCAAGGTGGAGTATGGTAAAGGTATTTAAGGGAAGAAAAGCCGTCTGAATTTTTACACGTAAAAAGAGATGGTTGTTAAAATGTCGAAAAATTTAATTTCGTTAAATTGGAATCATAAATGTGAAACTTGGTGATGCGGAGATTTTGAATCAAAAAGCGTCATTCAAGGGAACTGTCGAAGCGAGGCGAGACTAATGTCGGGCGATCGAACGAATTTCCTTCCGCTACCTCGGCGGAAGACACTTAGGCGTGGCACGAATCCAAATTCTCGCGGAATCTCTCTAAAAAGGACAGAGGACGATCGGCGCCGAAACAAACGGTGTTTCTCTTCTAACGAAATGGCTCTAGGCAAGTTGTTAGCTGCTATCTATCGCACCGTTCGATTACCGAAACCGAAATAAGAAGCGTAGGATAGGCGCGAATGAGAAATAGAAGAAAACTCAAGTAAAGGGAGTTAAGTTTGGATTAGATGTGAAAAAGGAAGCGAGGAAACCTTGAAAGAAGATGTACGAGAAGATTGGGGTTGGAAGACGAAGAGGAGGGGAAGAACGGTTTCGGTAAAGTGTAAAGAAGAGAGCGAGTGGGAGAATTTAACGAAGCTGTTTGAGGGAGTGAGGTTGTTGAGATAGGTTCGATTAGACGTTCGTAGTAGGACTTGAGCAACAGAACACGGGAGATAAGAACAAATTGAATTAGCAAAGAGAGCAGAGTGGTCGATAGCGTTTTGAAGGAAACGAAATTATGTTTGGATATTCAGAAATAAGTTCAGCCAAGAAATATTAAAAAAAGGTTAGATCAAGGAAATAAGGAGATAATAAAAGATTTCTTTTGATAAGAACATTTTAATATAGAGTGTAATACAAATTTTACAATACCAAATAAAATTCTCTGTTATATAAATGGACAATAAATAAGTAAATATACTTTTTTTATGATAAATCGTAAAATTTTTAATAAAATAGTATTTGAAAGTGCTATCTAAATCGTTCTGTTCTCTTACTATAACCAGAAACGAAAGTTTCCGTAATACGTAGAAGTAATATATTATGAAGAAGAAAATAACGTACTTTTATAAACCATACATATGAAAATTAAACAAATTTAATTGTATTTAACTTTATAGCCCAGTAAACATTAATTAATAATACATTATGTCAATATTATAATTTTTTACTCAACAATATATAAATGTAATATAATTCATGTTGTACAAAACAAATACATTGTTGAATAAGAAATTATAATATTGATGCAACGTTAATTCATGTTTTGCTGGAAATTGTTATGTGTGCTTAACGTTTCAATAATCGTTAAAGTTTTAAAATCATTTATTATCCGTGAGCATTTTGATATATAATATTAGATTATTTTACAAATAAATTAAGAAACTAAGCTGAAATTACATTTATATAAGAAGACAAAAGCGGAGAAACAAGAAGGAGGTCGCAAAGTATCTGAGAAACGGCTGGGTTTAGGTTAGATCCAAGTAGATGGGGAAGAGAAAGAAAAAAGTGAAAAAGCAGACGGAGATATTGGAAGGTGAAAAGGGGTAAAATGGGGTGGTACAGGCGAACAGTCCACTCGAAGAGACGGCAGCTAATTAGTATTAGAGCTCAGTACGCCTCTTTGCAGCGCGAGGACTGCCCACCCGAGATAGCACGACGGGGCCGAAGGTGTTGCTAGGGGTGTCTTGGGGGTAGTTCACGTTAATGAGCCTCCGGTAACGACGCCTTTTTCCTTCATGGTCATATATTCCGTCGAGAGGCGCGGCTCTTACCAACCGACCTGGCGGATTCTCTCACCATTGCACTTCCGCCATCCCTTCGCCGCACTGGATCATCCCTCGTGCTTTATGGCGCGATCTTCCGGAGAACCGGACGAATATTCGCGCTGCCATAAGGTCGATCCGTTGGAGGAAAAGTGATGGAAGATGTCGAGTAGAGTAATCATTTTATGGCAGTGATAAAAGACGAAACAAATGAGGCAAGAATATATTTTATAAAAGAATGAAATACTTTATAAAAGATGAAAGACATTTTTAATATTATTGCAATAAAAAGTATTGTTCTTATATTTATTTTTAAATATAGGAATTTTAAAAATTGAAATAATTAAAATTAAAATTAAAATATAGCTATGGTTATTAAAATTGTAACTTAAATTCTTAAACGCATGTAAATTTTATCGTTGCAAAAGCTGCGACAAGTAAAATTGTAGAACCTATTGAAAGCTCGAAATTTTCAGCGAACATGTCGACATCTCGCGATCCCTCGCGTAGCAATCAACGCACGCAGCCTGCGGGAAACTTTCCGGGTAGTTCCTGATAAACATACACTGCGTCATACGTGGAATGCACTCGGAGGCGTCCGCGGCGAAACTTGCTCGGTTCTCACCTTCATATTCGACTGAAATTCCGCAAAATCGCACTCGCATGCGCACGCGTATGCCGTATAAATCTAGCGGATGGTAGCGTGCACTCGGCATACGGCCAATAAATGGTACATACAAATTCCGCCGAAACACTAGTATGCGGTAGAAAACTGTGCTGTGCCTGATATCAAGAACGAGAGAGAGAGAGAGAGAGAGAGAGAGAGAGAGAAAGAGCAGATGAGAAATGAAGAATGTAGAACGATAATAAAAATGCGGAAAGGGGAATGAAAAGCAGTAGTTGAAAATTGTTGCTTCAGAAATATGATACAGCACTGCCGAATACCGTGATAAGTATTACATTCTTCTTTGGATGTTTATCGTAAAAGTAACAGTTTTTTTTTTATTTAAAAAAAAACATGCGAGATAGATAAATGTAGATATTTAAACTGCGCAAAATGCATGACATATCACGGAAAAAATGACCAGTCAACTGGTTTCAAAGATAGAATGGACTTGACCCCTTTCGCTTTCACAGATAGCTATAACGGGGGTAGCGGATCATCGGCGTTTCCGCGCGGCCGGGCAATTCGGGGCGTGAAAACCGTTGAAAACCGTTTAATAATTTACCGCTAGAGATCGAATTAACCGCCGTGATTTTAACGTACGCGTACCTCCGTCGTTTATTCGAGTAACCTAATTTTTTAGTTTGACGTTTTGCTGCGTTAGCAGCGACGACGGCGGTGGCAGCTCTTCGATAGATTGCGACCGAGCGAGCTTGTCCGTACACGCACATACAGATGCGCATACGTTACTCTATAAATCGTGCATTTCCCGCGAATTTTCCCCGAGACCGTCCCCGACCATCACGACAAGCTTGCACGTCGGGTACGTGCGCACGTATACACGTCCCCTTTGGATATATCGCCGCGCGGTGACATAGTAATGGTGGCTGCGGAGAGACGGCAAAGTAAACACGTGATCGATATTGTTTGATTTATGTGCAGCAAGAGCGTCGACGGTCACTGTACGATCACGGAGTGTTTTCGGAGCCTGCATCCACCACCGGAGTAATAGTCCAGAGGTTGACGGGGGTAGGATCGCCGTCAATGTGGCCGGGCACACCGACACGCGTCGAGAGAGAGAGACCCGCGCTGCCTGCTCCGAATTTCTAATTCTCGATATTGACAACCGAACGAGCCGAGCAACGTCGGATATCCCTTTTTACCGTCCCTCCTTTTGATGTGTATTTCGCTTCCTCTCTCGTGCTTCTCGACGGCCGACGGCGATGTTTGTTGCGGTTACAGCACGGCCGACGACGGAAATATTTGTGCTATGTAATTCGCGTGATTTGTTTACCTCGCCATAAAGTGCACTCGCCGTATCGTGTTGACAAAGTGTATCGAATTGTCTACTTGGCCGGTATTGTTCGTATATTTATCGTTATTGCGTTTGTTCTGTAAACGTTATTATTCTTTCCCTCGGCACTGTGCGCGATGCGCCACGCTACAATTTACATCAATTTATGATTCGCTATTCTATATCGAGTGCCTCGGATAGTATTTATAGAAGATCTTAAACGAAAGATCAAACTTTTTTAAAGAACCGCATACCTAGATGATATTGAAAATTTAAACATGTTGAGGAAACGTTCCCGAATTTTAAATTTCATACATGTTTGCTCTCAAAAACTTGAACTTTATCGCCGGAAATGTCGATGCTACATAAATGATGCATTCTTACATTATGTATGTATATATATAAAACATCACTTATTATATATGTAAAATATCAGTATGACCACCTATATTGGAATTTAAACATTTAAACATATATTCCTTATATATTGAACTTTTTCTCTCTCTCTCTCTCTCTCTCTTTCTTTCATTTTCACTCTTTCCTTCTCTTCCTACCTTTTCTGTGCTATAGAACGTATAAAAAAAGTTTCCATTACATTTTTGATAATATAAATGTTACTAAGCAATAGAATTATCCACACATATACTTTTTCATTCATAAACTCACGATTTAACTTTTTATACATATATAATCGGAGTATAAATAGTATCCGTAATATGGTTATTCAAAAGCCCCCGAGTGTTCTCTCCTCAGGCGAGGCAGTCGACCGCGATTTCACATAAATCGCTCTTTCTTCCGCGTACCTTGTAACGGAAGTCGAGGCCCGGCGATTTCTCATCCCGGATGAAGAGTAACGCGCGTCGGGCTTTCGGTCGCTCGAGCGCACCGGTAAACACGCGCTCGTGCGCCGGAAGTTCTTCGCCCCGTCTTCTTAGTGCCGTAGGAAATTAAATGATCGATATTAATACATCACACGGTAGATACGTATCGAGTCCGTGACGTAATTGCGGAGCGGAATGCGTCGTATTCGGGCGCCGCGATGCAACCAGATTTCACCTCGCGCTCCCATTACATTGAATTTCACGTCCGCCTTGTACGTGACATCTACATCATCCAATGATTTATGTAACATTACGTGATGCATTATTTATTGAGCCCTTAACCAACAAAGATGTGATCGAATTATTGGTCGCGTAATAACGGCCACGAAGGTTCTTGTAATTAATGTTATTTTATAAATCTTATATCCCTTTTAATATTTTCCATTAAAATAAGTGGCAACTTTATAATAATTATGAATTGATGATTATTAATTAATAATTTAAAAAGAAATATTGACAAATATATATTATTGTTCAATTTATTCCATCTTTTAGATATTTGTGTTTAAAGTCTAATGTCTAATCGGTGTAAAGTCTAATCGGAAATACGAAAAAGAAAAAGAATCTTTCTTTAAATATATTATGCAATTTATATTAATATATGTATAGAATGTAAAATTAAATATTATTGTTTCAAATATAATAGGCGAAAGGGTACGATCCTATCTTTTTTAATAAATGCATACTCTATCACAGCGAGAAAATGCTTGGTTGACAATAATTTTTGTAAACGATTAACATATTATTAAAAAATTGCGCGATATAAAATAGACATTGTTGCGTTATTCTTCTAAAATAGGATAACTTTTTGCTTCTTTCGGATGCAAGAAAGAAAGCAGCGAAAAAGAAGTAATTTACGTAAATTACAGCGATGAAAAGTCGGGGTGAAACTTGCGGAGGAGACATTCACGACATGCCAGTAACTTGACATACTAACATATTGAAACTTACGCGAACTTTGCTCAACAGAATTTGCGTTTTTCGTTTGTACAGATATTCGCCTTATTTCCATCATTAGGCAACATGCTACTTTATTATTATTATTATTTTTTAATTTAACCTTCATATTGAAAAATTGTTTTGAAAAATTCAAAATTATTTTTAATTTAGTCATATCATTAAATATTTCGCAGAAACTGTAAGAAATTCTATCTATTAAATTACGTTAACGTGCATAGAATTATATTATCATGATGAACGCTTTCAAGCCTAACGGTAGAAACTCTTTGAACTAAAGGTAATATATTTATCTGAGAGAGAGAATCTGGCGAAGTCTACCAATGTAGACCATTCTTCGCTTAGGGAGGATGAATTTATTATTCCATTCTCAATCTTGGCGTTATAAATTTATATCGCGCTTGTATCGCGCAGCTAAATCGAAATCTGAAGATGGTTCATGCTCGGTGACATCGCTCTTTCTCCTACCAAAGGATCTCTCGGTAAAGGATAATCATAAATGATAGCGTACGGCCGAGACGCGTGGAATGAAAGGAAAATACATAGATACCTGCAATAAAAGGAGACATGTCGTGAATTACTTCACATATTCCAATTGCAATTTTGATTTTTCTCGTCAGTGTAAAAACATGAAAATTAATGATGGAAGAAACAAGAAAGTGATAAAGTGTATATTTGAAACAGCATGCTTATAATCATTTCATAACACAATCATCCGTCTCTGTTATGGCGTAAAAGTTGAGTTTGGCTGATGGAAAAATTATGTGTCTGATCATAGAATATCTAAAATATATCCCATTTAGCAAAACAAATATGCATTTATATGGATTTATGCATTGTTAGTAATTTTTAACAACAATCTCTTGTACGATATATATCCCTGATATTTCCGATTTATGACCAGAGTATTTGTGTGAAAACTAAACTAAAGGTAAATAGAAGCAAAAAATGCATTATATTTTAAATATAAATTCTCTATAAATTTTCCATTTTTATTATATGTTATCATGTGTAGATACACATATAAAATAAAAATATAAAATTTATAGAGGATTTATTATATTTTTAAAAATTGTAACGTAAATGCGTTTATATATCCGATTATTAATTTCCATAGACGAGAAGTTTTGTTTTACCTAATAAAATTGTTCCATGAATCCCGGCCTTCATACAATAAATCCGATTTGATGTTCACTTTACTTACGATTAGTTGACTTATAGGCACAGAAATTATTCGCCCGTTGGCAGGCTGAGCGTATTTGCACGTGTCTGCGAGTTAAATAGACGAATGATATAGGTCACAGCTTTCCGCGCGCGTGTCGAATGCGAAACATAACACCACGATGTAAAATGAAACTAATCGCGTACGTGCGATGGGGATCTGTACACATTTGTTTAATATAATTAATGAATGTATTCTCCCGATAGAATAAACTAGAGGGCACAGAGAGACCTATGTACATACACGCGCGTTCAAAGAGATCGGATTATTTCATTATTTGTGAATTTCATGCTGCAGCAGAATAAAGGTCGAAGCAGAGAGAAATATCCGGAACGATCGAATAAATCGAATTCCTCTTGATATTCAGTTCTAACGATCGCGTATTTTACCGAACGCGCGCGCGCGCGCAGGAACCCATCGTTTGTTTCTCCCATCATATTTCTATAAATATATGTAACGAGATACGTGTTTAATGAATGTATTGCTCATATTCTCTGACAAGTGAAGGAGACACTGGAAAGGGATGAGAAATGCCCCAGTTTACCGTGTACGAGCGCTTATGGGATTAAGGGTGAGTAGTAGTATGTCGTATATGGGCGATGTACGAGTAGACGTGTAGGCTTCAATAACGCGTAGGTAGGCAATTAATTAACCTTTAAACTGTCTAGAATAATCGATTCCATTAAGAAACACTTGTGAAACTAGATACTGAAGCATCATACACGAGTCGATCGTTTTGTAGCATCAAAATACTTTTAACGAAAATAATTTACATTACGTTCAAGATATCTCCTTTCGTTAAAATTATAATATTTTGAATACATTTTAATGAACGCGACAGAAATCTTTTGTTGGGTTATACTAATTCTACTTTTTCATTTTATTTTCTGGGCTCCGTTGTGTAGATCTTGACTGTAACTTTACTCAATTATCTGGTCATCAGGTATTGTGGAGTATCAATTGATTTACGAGCAGGGAAGACATATTAGAGTAATGCGTAAAGAATGATCGTCGGCCACGTGTACACTTTAGATAGAGTTAGTGTGATCTTTGAGCGAGTCGTGGCTCTGAAAAAGAACCGGCATGAAGACAAGGCGACGCTCCTTTAGGATTAAAATAAATCCTAATCTAGGGCGGGTCGTAAAGTCAAGAGGGTGAGTCCATCCCACGCAGGGTCGGTGTAGCGAAGAGGTGCGGTCGGGAGCAAAGGAAGAAAGACAAGAGGAGGAAATAAAAGGAATCTGTGTGGAGCAGCAGCGTCGGACGAGAAAATGTTACTTGAGATACACTAACTTCCTGCTTCAGTTCCACCATTTCCAAGATCTCCAGACGTCGAGGTGCTGTATAGATATTAGTCCCTCGTGAGGTGAACGGTTGTAAATTTTCGAGGACACTCGCTGTATATACTCGAGCGTCATACGGGGGCCGCGGAGATTGTGCCCTGCTGTATATGCGCGAGAGATTCAGAGGCATATAGCAAATGCACTGGGTGGATTTGATGGCCAAGGAGATAAAACGTTATAACGTACTCCTGTCCTCGAGACTCGACACCGTACTATTAATGAATTACGCCAATGATAAAAACAAATAGTTGTAACGTAATAAAATTGTATCAAGAAAATGAGCTAATTATGATCTTATTTAATAATAAAGTAAGCAAATAAAACAGGAAGATGCGATATAATCAATGATGAAGAAATAAGTTACTATTTTATCGTATTTTATACTATTAATTACATTAGAAAAATAGTTTAAGATTCAGAAATTAATTTCTTGAATCAACATACATGATATTTCTCTTTAATCAATCTATCTAGATAAATAAAAAAAAAGAAAGATAACCCTCTACTCACCATAAGCTGTATAGGATTATTATATTTTGTGTACTATACAATTTCTGATTAACTTCAATTAATTAAAATTTACATTTGCGTAAAGTAAAGAAAATTCAGCCATTTTGCGTTATCGTGATTGCGCTATTTTCCTTATACAAGCAGGTAAAAGCCATACTTGCATATGCACGATATTTTGGAAGAGACAAAATATTCATAATTAATTAGTCATATATTAATTAGTCATACATTAATTTCCTTCTCCACTTCTTCCTGCTTACTTCACAAGGCCTTTATAGCAGTCCAAACGTGCATTAATATTTGATGATGTAGAGAATTATGAATTTCTAGGAACAGGTTGAACTTCGTATAAAGCGTACATTCCTGGTGCAGTGACCAGATGTGTTATCGCCAGGTCCTCTCTTTTGTAAGGGATATAGAAAAACAGGTCACGTATTCATGGGACCTCGAAAAAGAGAAAATATTCATACACGTAATGCGCTATGAATCTTTAAACAAACGCGCAATAGAAACATCTGTTTGAAATCATGACTATTGATAATAAAGAGATACTGTATTATTTTGCGAATTGTGTCGTTTTAATTACATTAAAAATAATTAATAACAAAGATATATAGACACAAGTATATAAACTACAAAGTTATTACATTTAAAATATTAATTTTTTAATTCTTGTATTAATCATGCTTTAAAGACTATTGTTAATTAAGAAAGATGCATAATTAGAAAGATGCATAATCAATTTACATATTAATTTTAATTATTAATTCCTTTTGTCAACCAGTATGTGAAATAATTTAAATTGAGTCAGCATATTTATAAATTTTGATACTCTGGAATCTCTGGTTTAATTCTCATCATTTTACAGAAATCTGAAAATAAGATTTTTCTTTATTTTAAAATTGAAAGAGAAATATTTTTAAATTTAAAAGTAATCTTTCTAAAGAAAATTAAAGATAATAGTAACGATAAAATAGTAACATATTTGACATTTCTTCATCATTGATTATATCACATCTTTCATTTTTATTTCATTATTTTATTATTAAATAAAATATCTTTATCATAATTTGCCTGTTTTCTTGATGCAAATATAATTTTATTACATTACAACTATTTGTTTTTAAAAATCTTGCTTTTTCACAATTTCCTTCCCAAATTTTCGAGATTATTTTCATCATATAACATCATGTAACAAATTAATATAGTATTATGACATTTTGATTCAGATTCCGTGAGGAAATATCTAAAGAGTTGCATTTCTTGGACGTATCATTTGGATTTGCGGTAAACAGGAGACACGGTCTTTCGCGCGGATGCACTCCGAAAGCAGAATCACCAGAAGCGGCCGAAATACAGTAAGCAAATAGACGGTCACACGCGGTCCTCATGGCAGTGGTGGAAGCTTGTAGCTCATCCACGTGCCGCTGTACATTACACGGGTTCTCGGCTGTAGCAGGGTTAGTAATGGTCGAGCACAAGGCAAACAAAGTATAGCCTTGCCCGCTGGTGGCGGTTCCGGGGGTTGGATTTAGTTCAGGGATGTTGGATTACGGTTAGCGCAGGCGAAACTAGCGAGGTCAAGGGTCGCATCATATGATATGTCGGCCTTCACGGCCGAGTGTCTCGCAAAAGTGCATTGCGAAAGGATTCCCTTTCGCAAAATAAATGTCATTCCGCAAACATGCCGCGTCGGTGATCGACGATTATTAGACTTTCACGACAGCTTGAAAATTCCCTGTTTAAAACTGCGACGCTATCCAAAGTCTCCGTCTTCTTACGTAGCGAAGGAAAAAAAAAAACGAAGTAATTTCGAATTAAGAGGACGGAGAAGTGTTCTTTTATTGGTTCTCGCGGAAATTACTTTCTGGACTTTCATGCCAGATTGAAT
>VBVR01001579.1:0-29007 GCA_011638315.1 Tetramorium parvispinum | reverse complement strand
TAATAATCATGTGCTCATAGCAATGACAGTTGTAGTTACTATTACATTATTTTGTAGTACAACTAAATTAAAATCTTGTTTTCATTAATAATAACTATATTATAAGTGCATGGACCAAATTATGATTATAAGGACTTTAATAAAATGTTATATCAATCATAATTTATATTATTTAAATAACTATAAAAATGTGGTTGGGTCCAAAGATAATTATAAATTATAGTGATATTATGTTTACTAAACTATTTCTTTCTCTCAGTGCAAGAAAGATAAAGCATGGTTTGTGAAGAGCCAAGGAAAAGAGAGAAAAGAATACATTTGTGCGCCTTTTTCTAAAAAAGTTTATAGTGGGTAAAAATGTATAGTTCTCTTTCGTGAGAACGTCGCAACATTCTTCCGAGGCACATACTAAATACGCAATTCTGTACGTGCCTGTGCTCGCGAAAGTGATTCGTTCTTACTGCTGCAGCAGGGCGCGTATTCGAATTCCGTCTAGCACCGTTTCTCAGTGTCGTGGAATCCTTCGCACGATCCATCTGTCCGGCATTCGCCGTCTTCGGTACGGCAAAAAGGGATCCGCAATACGAAAAGTGGTGAAAAAGGAGAAGGCGGGATACACGCGGAGAATAAGAAAGCGCGGTCTTTAGGGAAATAAATACTAAACACACCTTCGTCGTTCTCGCTTTCCCGGCTTTATTTCACTCGACCGGGTAAAACGCATTTTCCCAGGCTTCTCGTGAATTCGAAAAGAAACCGTAGCCGCCGGTCGACCGCACTCGCCCGTTCCGAGAAGGATGTGCGCCTTATCGAACGGAAACGTCGGAGCCACCGCGAAAAGCGTCCATTCTCGACACGGCGAAGTGATAAAGTTCGCTGATATCTCTCTGGAAACTATGTTTCGCGCGGCACAACTGCGAAAAGTGTGTTACCGACAGACTATCGTTACATCGGCGAGTCCAAGTTTCTCTCCGCAATTTCTAAAACGTTCGACGGAAAGGGAAAAAGTCCGCGAATAGGGAAAAAAACGGAGAGGAGAAGAGAGGAATGAAAAGAGGAAAGGAGCAAGAGAATCAGTGAGCTACGGCCTTATTATACTCTCGAATGTAAACTCACCTATCTTACTTTGATGAGAACCAAACCGGGAAGTTTGAATGTTAAGAAACTCATAATCAGAGCGCCAGAAGCTGTGAGAGTACCGACAAGACAAACACAAGCACGAATGAGATCGCGATCAAATTTAAAGAGCTATTTTATATTACGAGGTTAATTATCAACTTGGTTAATAACTATTCTCTCGAAAGATTTATATTTTAGAAATATTTAACTCTCCGTCAGTAATCCGGGCCCAAGTACCTTTTAAAGTAGAAGTAAAATTATTTTCTCAAATATCTCCTTGTAAATTTCGTTTTGTATAAACAAATTGGATTTAACATTCGACTTTAAAACCTATTAGATATTGTAACAGAGATGGTTAACAAGTAACTCAAATTTTTTGGGGATTTTTTGAAAGCTAAGAATATAATAATAAAATCGGATGAATTTAAAAGACCCACACTGAAAGAAAAATATAGTTACTTTTGGACCCAACTATAATTTTATAGTATTTCTAATGATAATTACGGTTAACATAATAATGCATATAGTTAAGTTGATCATATTTCGTGTTAGAAATATTATAAAATTATGATTGGGTCCAAAAGTAACTATATTTTTCTCTCAGTGCAATTTGCTAACGAAGGGTTAATTATATAAATACATCTTAATATCTACATCTACATTGTTTTTATAAATGGTAACATTTATATTTTTTTCACATTTACTGGATAAAATCAAGTTAAATTATTTTTGCAAAATCAAAGTCCGTCATCTAATAAACTAACACTGAAACAGTTGCGGTCAAGACAGACGTACAAGACAGACGTGGTCGAAATGAATATTCTCCAGTTAACGAGTAAAAAGGGATAAGGGCGACAAACCCGAGCACTCCTCGTCATGTCGTTCATGATTACGATAGTAATCGCTTTTCCGTCCACGACGATATCGCGCCGCGCTGCAAGTTACTCTAATGGCGCTCCGCCGTGCTATTACTTCGAAATCCCGAGGACAATGGAAATCCGTTAAAATGGCCGTGGAGAGATACACATTCGGCGGGTGGAGAGTGTACATCTTTCGAAAGAGGTGAAAAAAGATGGTCGTTGAGAAGACGGGCAATGGGGAGGTACAAAGAAGGAGACGACGATTCTCAACGAGTATGCCGAAAGCTTTTACCGTATAACGGGAGAGACAGGCGAACGGAGATGGGAGGAGTTGTCCTACCTATATGCCGGCATTATTCTTTCAAGGGGCTTGCAAACCGACGCCTTCATCGCCCGCGCTTTCACGCCCTGGCGCTCGACGCAATACAGATATACGCACGTCTGGTGCGGCACATCGATCGAAGCTGATAACAACTTACGTATAAATGATCATATCGAAGTATATTTCCGCGTATAGAAACGACACGCGGTTAGCGTTATATTATATTTGCACACTGAGAGAAAAATATAGTTACTTTTGGCCTCAACTATAATTTTATAATATTTCTAACACGAAATATGATTAACTTAACTATATGCAGCATTATGTTAACCATAATTAACGTTAGAAATATTATAAAATTATGGTTGAGGCCAAAAGTAACCTACTGCACCCAAATTTATGAGTTTTTCGTTATCGCTCGCGAAAATTGATGTCTTCTCTCCTGCTACTTTAATGATGTTAATGAGAACGACATATCATATCGCAGAGAATGATCAGAACATGTTATTTTTAACGCTTTTGTTACATTTTTCAAAAATTATAGTATTAAAACAAATTAACACGTTATCTACCTTTTACGTCATAATAACATTTTTCTTATCAAAAGCATAGATGATAAAAAATAATTAAAAAGAATATCTTCTTATAGCGAATTGTGCACATTTTACTTTAAATTGTTACCTAGTTTTATTTATATTTCATTCAAAATTCTATATTAAATGACATTTGCTTTTCAACAAATGTTTTAAAAAATTTCAATTTTTAGTCTCTTTGTTACATTTTCCAAAAATCATAGTATTAAAGCAAATTAATACGTTATCTATCTAGAATTTTTACGTCTTACGTCATAACAGAATTTTTCTTATCAAAAGCATAGATGATAAAAATAATTAAAAAAGAATATTTTTTTATAGCGAATTGTGCATATTTTACTTTAAATTGTTATCTAGTTATATTTATATTTCATTCAAAATGCTATATTAAATGTGTGTGTGTGTGTGTGTGTGTGTGTGTGTGTGACATTTGCTTTTTTAACAAGTGTTTTAAAAAATTTCGATAATACCAGTGTCCGTCTGGACGCTATTAAAAACTCAGACCAGATGACACTATTGTGACAATCACTGTTAATGGAAATCCTGTTTTTAACTATCTGCAAGCTATCTTCATTTCTACCAATTTCGAAATTAATTTTCGTATCGAATCAACTCATTTATATTTCTCTAGAATTAGAAGAAAAAGAAAAGTAGATTAAGTCGAAATTAGAATTGATCTACTGAGAGGAATGGACAATAGTTCATTTCCACCACTCATCATTAATATATTTGGCAAACAGCATCCATAAAAACTTGTCTTATATCCTGCCTGAAATAGCCGATGAGATTGTTCAATCCGTCAACAGGAGCTTTCTCCGGTTTAACTATATCGATTGCGCCATCCGAGAGGAAACAGGCAGTCTAGCTACGTGCTCCGCTTGCGATCTTTATACTGAGTGGCTCGATTAAACGTGGGAGGCGTTTCTTCTCGGATTCCATTCGACGCGTGGTAATGACTGTAAGGACCGTCGTTTCCTGACTGCCGAGCTTCGGGAACTTATCTCGTCCCTCGACTCCACGGCGAAAGGAGCGAAAGAGAGCGAGAGAGACCGGGCGACGGCATCGCTGCAGACGAGATTAATCGACGTCGTCCCGTCGACGTCGCCGTCTCGGTTTTATCGCTCCAACTATACCGCGTCAGATCCGTTCGAACGCTTTGTCAAGGAGAAGTTTTGGCAGCGGCAGTGCGTCCCTCGTTTCTGCGGAAATGGAATATCACCGATTCGGCTCTCGTGTCAGCCACGGCAAAACTTTCCGTACTTTCCGGCCAACTGCTAACGATTCCTTCCACTCTCGCGAGCAACGACAGCCGTTGTCTACGTCGACGACACGAGCCCGTCGTTCCGCTTGCGAAAACCTCCGTACTAAGCCAGTTAGAAATGTTACGTTTATTCGTAAATTGACGGAGAATCAATCGTATCGCAGTACAAAACTTATTCAACGACGTCGAGTCTACTCTACTAATGCGATTCGTTAAAGAGAGTTCCTACGTTTATATATGTATCAAGAAAGAAGTTTTGCTCTGTTGACTTTAACTCCGTTGGAACGACGATATGTTCATTTTTCCTGCTAGACAATTCTTTTGATAAATTACCAAAGATCTTTTTTTAATACAAGCAGTAGTCTCGTTCTCAGTGTTATAGTTTCTATTCTTATTATTCTTGGACTAAATTACTCCGATTTACATTTTACACAAATCATATTTTACACGCTATCAATTTTATTATCATTTCTTTCGTGTTCAACATCATTTATGTATTCAACTTTAAATAACTTTAAATAACTGTGGATCGATTTTCGAGTAACCGTTATTAATCCTCGCTTCCTGCCTGAAGAAAAACGATTTTTTTACATCTCTCCTCTCGTTCATCGCAGATAGGTAGAAGCGACGATTTTATTGAATGAGAAGGAACAGTTTCTGGCGCTAAATCACACCGCGGGTAGTCCGGCCGTTCCGCCGGAAAGGGCCTCATAACTTCACGCACCCAGCCACCCTATCCCGAACACCCCTTTTTACCGTGGCTCAAACCTGCGGCCTCGCCCTTTCCATTTTCTCAACGCCGGAACAGCCGGGCACATGAAATATTAACTTCGGCGCTATTCCGGATGTCAAGTAGGAGCGAGAGAGAGAGAGAGAGAGAGAGAAAAAGGGACGAGCAGAAAAGAATGGCGGGACGCCACTCTGGCATTAACAATTCCGCCGACACATATCATTGTCATAATATCATAATATCAGATCTCCCGAAAATGTTGCTTTCCTTTTGTTTCTCGCTACAAAGTCGTGACGCGCGCGTGGGCATGCAAAGCAGCGGAATTATTCCCTTGCAAAATGTTCTTTCACGCCTCGATATTAGCGGCCGCACCGACACGGGGAATTTGTTGTCTAAGCTTGTTCGATAAACAACCGTGTGTATGTACGAAAAGCCGGGAGAAACTCTGAATAGACTGGTCATCCACATAATAACCAGCGATAAATTCTAAACCATGTGTATCCCGCTTTCTATCCCCAAGTCCTGTACACCGAAACTCTGATGCGACTCCGACGAAATTATGCGAAACGAGATAACTTTACGCTACCCGTATTTCGCAACTCGTTTCATTTACGAACACGAGAAGACAGCGGTTAATGTATGTGCAACTTTCCACTTGCAAAGTAAGGACGATGATTACGCGTAGTATCGGTAAAGCAAAAATTATACCAGGCGGATACGATTATGGGAAAATACACGGAAAATAAGAGAACGCGCGGACAACATCAAAGTTGGTAAAAATACCGTTTCCGTCAGGTAATCTCTCGCGAGCGCGCGGAGGAAATTTCCTTCCTAGCCGCTTACTTCTGCTGAATTACCAAAAGCACGGTGGTACTTGTATTGTGGCGTGCTCATTCCGACGATGAAATACAACATCCGTCTGCAGACTTCCACCGCGACGGCGACGGCGATGGCGATTCAACCGACCGGCTCGGTCAAGATGCAATTAAATCTGCAAAACGGGCTGCAGTGAATCCACAACAGCCCATCCATTTTAAATTCATGAAAATTTAATGACTCTCCGCTCGGATATGAAAAATGAGGTAAGTGATATTTACAAGAAAACTGACAAATTGGAGAAAACTGACAGATACACGATGACGAATTGAAAAGAAAAATGCAACTTGATGTTTTCAGCATTTTTACTATTTTTTTACTATTTTTATGAAAAATAATATTGTCCATAAAATGATGAGGAATAAAAAATAGAGAAATTTCTTGATAAAGAGTACAATCATAAGTGCTGTTCCCCAACTTTTCTTCACTCGATTTCTCAAATAATTTTATGATAAAATTAAAGATAATTAACCCTTTAACTACCGAGTTAAAGTAGGCCCAAACTACCGAAAATGAAAATTCATTCGATTTTGCTGAAAATTTGTACATGGAAGTTTTCGTGGTGGCTGATTACAAATTTGCTATCAAAATTTTAAAATTAAGGTCAAGAAGTTTTTAGTTCAAAGATTTTAGTGTGATAAAAAAATTAAGGTTAAGAAGTTTTCAGTTCAAAGATTTTAGTGTGATAAAAATATCAGCTGTGTATTAAATATTTGTGTGGAATAAATGTAAATAAATAATCACCAGCTAGTACATTTTCAAGGAATGTACTAGCAAATGTCAAAGGTGCAAACGTTTCAAAATTTTCAACTGCAAATCTTTCTATAATTAAAAAGTAAATTTCAAAAATTATAAACTTATGGAAATGCTTATTATTTGTTCAAAATTCTTTTTAGATTCTCACCCTCTAAACGGATGTATGGGCACGTGTAAGAAAATATGTATCTCTTATTTTTATCTAGACTACAACATATTCAAAGGTCATCAAAATCGGAGGGGGACACTTCCGTGGGGTTCTTTGTTAGATCTGACTTCTTCGAATATAAAGCGAAAAAAACGTAAATTGCTGTTCTTCTTCCGCCACTTTGAATCCGCTATTTGAATCTTTCAATTCTGATATGAAATTCGTATTCAGCACACCAAAAAACATTATGTATGTACCACAACTTGTTATTTGAAGCACTTTTGGTTCTAAATACAGTAAAGTAATTTATGGTAAAGATTTTCAAAAAAAATAAAAACTCTATACTCTTTTAGCCGCTGTATTTTTTTCCGATGCGAAAAAAGAACCGATAGCACTATCGTATTCAGTAGACCAAAAAATATAAAAAATTTTTGTTTATTATTTGACAAACGTGTAGACTTTAATATAACAAAAAGTTTCATGGCAAAGATTTGTCATTAAAATGATTTTTTTCTACAAATTGCGCGAATTGTTTTATATTTTTTTAATGGTACCATATCAGGCTTAAACTCTTTAAAATCCGTTTTTTTTGGCACACTATAAAACATATACGTATTTGTAACCTACTCGTAATTATCTTTAATTTTATTGCAAAATTAATTAACTCGAGTGAAGAAAAATTGGAGAACATTTCGGCCGCACTCTTCATCCAAAGTATTCATAGCAAATATACACATAGAAACGCCGCTTGGAAAATCCTCTTGTCACCTCCGGCAAGAGTTCCTTCGGCTAAGAAATTTAAGTCGAATTAATCCCGGTCGAGGAGATGACATCTGCTCGAGGGACGTCACCGCGAAGGTCGCATCGCGGCCGTCAACGGCGAGACATCCGTGCGGCTCGTCGGTCAAGTCGCAATTAAATCGACGGGGGGGGACGAGGGAAGGCTGCGCGCTTTCGCCGCACGCGGTTGCTGCAGCCGGGGGCGAGAGAGAGAGAGAGAGAGAGTCGCCGAGACGGATTTTCGAGAGGAGACAGCGACGGGAGCACGGCAGCGCCCGCGGGGTTTGCAAATAAGGTTAGTTAGCGGCAACGCGTGTATAATTGGGACGCCGACGCCGTCAACAACGAGGCCTCGCACATCCCACGGCCAAGTTATAATGAACAGGGGGCTCAAGCCGAGGCCGCGCGCGCGGGACGAAGGCGTCGTCTACACCTACTAGGCGCTCAGCTAGACGCCGCACCGCGCCGGAGACAGAGAGAAAGAGAAGATGAGCGGCTTAGCTGCGCTGTTCACGCTTGCGTGCACATCCGCTGCGACGGCCACCGCCGGAACAGTCGGAGGCGTCTTCCACCTCCGCGTCGCGGCGCGCACCCGCGCTTAATCGACGAACTTTATCGAAGTTGGCGGAACTTCCGCCACCGTCGCCGCTACCACCGCCGCTACGAGTGGTTTTCAGGCAGGCTGTCGAGCGAGGAGAGGACGCCGAAGAGAACGCCGGCACGGCGCCGGCTGGGAAGGGAGAGAGAGAAAACGTCAAAGACGTCCGTTTACACGCGCGCTCGTTCGTACCTTTCTACGATTACACGTAGCGCCGGCGATTACGGAATAAAACGGCTGGCATTACATCGTCGTCGACCACGCATTCACTCGTGACTGGAATGATAATCCATCTTGGTTTCGTCTCGCTCAAGCGGTGGATTTCCGGGATCTACAAGACCAATAATAGCTGATTTAAACGGCCATAATTCAGGAATCGAAGATCATTGTCCAGATAACGGGCACTTGTCTACATTATGTTCGAATAGTATCTAATATACCGTAATTAATCAAATAAATAAAAGATGTGCCAGCCGTGTTGGATCTTTAGTCTAATATTTCTCGTGATGTAATATCTTGATGTAACATATATTTTTTAATATTTGTGTTCCTAAATCATTTAAATATATTTTCTTCTCTCTCAAATTTGACATTACTATCTTCTTATTCTTTACGATTAGAATTGATAATATAATACGAGTAGGTTAAGATTTTTTTTATTAGAATTCTTACATTCTTTTTAAAGATTTTAATGCCTATACATATTAGTATAGATGTTATTAAATTGATGATTAATTTAAGTTATAATTAATTATATCTTAATTAATATTATGACGGTACTTGTATGAAAAAGTAATTATATATTACATTGATTATCAATTTAAAATATAATTAATTATATGATAATACTGTTCTAACTTTAAAATGCATTTTAAGCTCGAAAGTAAGAGTATGTTTCGCTATGAGGAAGAGTATACATAAATTTATATAAAAAATATTATTAGGCTACACTGAAAAAAATTTTGGTTACAAACGGACGAGTCAAAAAATCTTGTAGAATTGATCAAATATTCTGGTTATTATAACAGAACTTTATAATTTATAATTTATAACCAGAATTCCTATTATAATAACCAGAATATTTAATCAATCTTACAAGATTTTCTGGTTCGTCCAATTTTTAACCAGAATTTTTTTTCAGTGTAAAGATCCAACTTGACCGATGTGCCAATGCACATCTTTCATTCATTTGATTGTTTATCATGACTGATATACCTCTGAACTGAAACGTTTAAGGGAATTATTTGCTTAATATCATCTTCATCTATTGAAGATTCTCAAGTGGTCGATGAACTTGTGGGAAGAGTCACGCTCATCGTATATTCACCCAATATAAATCATATGTAGTACAACCGCTCGTTCTTTGAAGCAGGCAGGTTCGAAGAAGCCTTTGGCTTTAGCAGATCGCCGAGAAGCTTTCTTCTAAGAGCGAGGCTCACCTCGAGAATGGAGTCTGCTTTATTTCACGGGCGTTTCCCGCGACGGACGTGGAGGCTGGTCCGACGTGAAGGAAGGGGTGGGGAGGGGAGGGAGGTCGCCCTCTCGAGACTGGATTGACACTTTAATGAACGAGAAAGACCTTCGGCCTGTATCGATTGTCGCGAAAGGGAAAGCGACGAAGAAAAAGAGGCGAAGTGCGAGCGCGCGAAGGAAATCAAGCGCTCCGAGAGGCGATAATGTCTAGTGCCGTGGCGCGTAATTGCCTTCGTTTCGAGCTTCGGCCTCTACCGGGCCGGAGCTAGAACGAAGGGCAAAGAGCCTCGGAGCAAAACGGTGGCAGCGATAACCCTCGGCGGAGGCTGTCTTATTACTCGGGAGATCGCTTTTACGGGAGGACTCACGACGTCGCAGAGGCGGATCGCCGTCCGCCTCGCGCGCGGGAGTCGACGGCGCGACTTAATTCGCGGGATTTATTTACGTCGTATACGTCGCCGGATTTTACAACACCGAGAAGCAGAGAAGTAAGCATGAACTACGGCACTGGACGGATTAAGGGATCACCTGCTGCCACTGCATCCGGGACGCGAAACTTTATTTTCACACAAGCTGCTTAACGTAAGGGAGAACAGGAGTCCGACCGGTAAATATATCAATGGCATTAGGGAATAAATACGGCTCCCGCCGGCAGAAGTAAGTGCGCGGTTGAGGAACGTTTTCATTTCGCGTAATCTCGATGCGGTGCTATTTCCACGTGATACCCGGTATCCTCCGGAGGAAATAATGACGATACCGCCGTAATATTTGCACGAAACTACAGTGTAAATACAGCGTACAAGTTCCAAACTTCTTCCTAACTCCTGCCTAAACCGAGCTCAAAGTTTGCTAACGATACTGGAGCGATGTATAGATCTAGCGAGTTGTACGACTCAAGGGAACGTTTACAGCGTGTGCAGCTTCAATAAAGTCCACAGTAAGAATTAATATTCGAAATAAGCTATCGTCGATCCCCCTAACGCCCGATCCTCATGATTCCTATTTTACCCCAAGGTCTGGAATTATTTCGAGCCATCCGGCGTGAAACCCTCATGCGCATAATTTACACGTACGGTGATCATCCGTCCTTATATTACAGAGGACAGTTCTTTATTTTAGGTCTGTGACCTTTAGATTTATTTTTTTTCTTGAAAACTCACTTTTGTCCTTAATTTCTAAAAAGTCCTATAAATGTCCTATGTTTCAGTTTTTATCACTTTTGTATATTTTATGTAATGTTTAAATAAAGATGTGTTTTTTTTATATATAGTTATTTTAGTTTACAAAATCTTCCTTTTTTCACATAAATATACATTCGAGGAAAAAATATTAATGATAATAATAAATTTACATTACATTTGTTTGTGGAAGAAGGATAGGTGGCGGCGTCCTTGACACTGAAAAAAAATTCTAGGTAAACTTATAAGATGCATTTAGTAATGTAATTTTTTGAAATACTTAGTTATTATTATCAAATATAAAAATCATAACAAAACGTTCGATAATTATGACTACTTACTTTTTATAACATTATTTTGTCATAAGTAATGACCTATGTTTAGTTTTTCTTAGTCAGAAACTATTTCACCAAGGTTTCCAAGGTTCTTAGTAACTTTTATCAAGACTAGAATATTATAATCAATTATAATCAATCTCTCTTTTTTCAGTCTATTTTCCTCAAAGAAATATGGTCACCGGATTTATACGGGACGGCAATAAAATTACTTGCGTAAATTACCGCACAAGGTCGCGGAGCAGGACGGGTCAATTTAAATGGAATTGCGTTATTTTTACAGACACCCGAATAAAGACATTTTCGTTACGAGGCAGCAAGTTTGTTTCTTCGCATTCGGATCGCCGGCGCGCACGATGCGATGCTCACGATTGGTTGTCGAGCTTAAGGCTTAGCTTTTAAGCTTCCTTACGTACGACGGCCTTAACACGTCGCGCGCGTTCGCGCGGGATCCTCTCCTCTGTAGACGCGGCACTCGTGAGTCGAGTGAGCGTCTCTCTCTCGAGAGAGAGGATTGTGGCTTTTCTCGTCGTCCTTCATCCCGCTTCCTCGGCCCTTTGCCTTGCACTCGAGGCCGGTGGTACCGGCTGCAAGCATCAAGAGGATGTGGAGATGAGGGTGTGGACGAATGTGCGCAGCGACCGAGCAAACGAATCACTTTGCCGCTGAATCATATATACTCTTCCTCCATCCCTCATCTCCCCGCCGCCCTCCGCCGTCATTGCCATCGCCCTGTTTACCGGCTTGCGAGACAACTTGAAACAAATCTGCGGTTCGTAGAGCCGAACTCTTTGCGGATTTCAAGCTATTTCGCGAGCGAACGACTGAATGCCGACCCGTGGGCATTTCAGACATCAACTTGATGAACATCTCCATTGAAACGCCTCGAGAAGCGCCACGGAGGAGAATTCGGTTTCGAAGGGTAGTTGCTTTAAAATTCGCTTCCACGTTCTAATAAATAAGGAAGAAGCAGTGTGCCGAGAAACTAGCAGTAAAAGATGTTGCCGCACGTAAAATTACATGCTTACTTACTGTTAAGCGTGCTGAAAAAGCTATTGAATGCTTTCTCGAAACCAAAACTTTTCTGAAAACTTTTTCAAATATTGTTGGAATTAAAGGGCTCACTTAGCGAGTACTTAAAAAATCATTCCATCACGAGAAAAGTCAAAGCTAAAATAAGCTAAAAGAATAATAAAAAAATACAAAAAATGTAGTAAAGACATAAAAAAGAACAATAGAGTAAATATAAATAGATAAAAATACAAAGAAAAATTTTTAAACTATCTTCGGCAAAAGAACTTGTATATTTCACGTACGATTACATTATTGATGCCTTACAGATTATTGCAGATTTTTAATCAAATATACTGTGCTATAATCAGTAAATGATTAATTATTTAAAGAAATTACTGAGAATCACTGAGTACTCTTTAATAATTTGCAGAAGCTATGAGTAATAAACAGATAATACTCGATCGATGTTATGAAATCCTATCGAAGCTCTTCCTAACATCCAACTCGAAAAGCTAATGAGGTAACATTATCGAGTGACGTCTATCGACGAACATCTTGACGTAAGTCCGCGAGAGAGTCTTGACGATCATTATAATAGCGACAAGGGACAATATTCGTGAAAATTGAATCGATTCGCAGTCGTAGAAATGCAACGGTCGCAGAAAAGTCTCCTCGCTTTCAAGCAGTCGAGTCAAAAGTACATAGTAGAACCGAAACAAAGGGACGACGACGGAAACTATGAAGGAGGAGCGAGACGGGAGACGAAGGCAGTCTCACGAGTTCCAATCCGATAGGCACTCCGCGAGCGGAAGGGAAACGTCGTCGAAGCGATTTGTAAGCTGATTTTAATGTCGCGTTTACAGAGCCCCATAGGGCGCTTTGGGGAATCCCTTTTGCCCCCCTCAATTCTTCCCCGCTTCTTCTTTCCGCGCCGTCCTTCGTTGTCGTCGTCGTCGTCGTCGTCGTCGTCGATCCGACGCGTCGGCGAATTTCTGCCCGAGGGTCGTTCCTCGCGTTTCCGACGAACGCGCGCGTCTCGCGTTTCCTCGCTCCCCGCGGCTGTACGCATCGCCGCCACCCTTTCCACCCTTCTCACCCGGCGCGCCCTCTCCGTCACTCCGCTTCGTCATCCCGTCGGTGTTTTTCGATAATAAATCACGTTTCGGGCTTTTCTCGTTACGCACGACTTCACCTCAGATAAGGTCAACCCCAGGGTCATTAGAGGGTCATTAAGGCGACGCTAATGAATGCAGCACGGAGGATTGATTCCACTACGTAAGGGCGTCTGCCGGCTGCGCTGCGACTCGTCCGGATCTTTGCGTTTCCGTCCTTCTCAGCCGCGGCAGAGAAATAAATCTGCAGCCACGACTTGCTGCGTAATGATAAGATTCCCGAGATTTCAAAGCACGTTAGAAAGCCCCGCTTATCACGTCGCAATAATCCAAACACTAAATTACGCATATTGGGGATCTCTTTATCACAATGAAAAAAATCAATAAACAAAATAAATACTCAAGATTCTAAAATTTTTTAAATCAAAGTAAACAATAAAGTTGGGCTAACGAACTAAGCTGGGTGTGATTGCTAATATGTATTATAATAAAACGATGTTTCTATACGGAGAGAATTTTCTCTTAAAATTTAACCTAAAAATCATGGTAATCGTGGGATGACTAAAATTTGGAAGATTTTTATAAATTCTCTCTCATTTATTCATATCTATTACAATAAAATATAAAATCTGTTTGATTAATATTACAGTCTGCTTGGTAATTTTTATTATGCAGTTTATAAAATTTCTGTTGTATAGTTCACAAATTCCTATCATTTTCGGTAATATTTAGTAGGTTTTTTATTTTTATGTAGTTTTCTAGTTATCCCACTCTTATCACCAAACATGTTAAAATTTGTTGTGAATTTTATGATAAAATATAACGAAAAATTTACTTTTTTTAATTTCTCTCCGTGTATACATCACACATCTTGTGAAGAACGCAGATAAATACATAGCGCAAACGTTTCGACCTTTAAATGTGGTCGTCTTCAGTGTCAAATATATAATTATAAAATTCTTCTTATGATGAAATAATATCTCGAAACATCGACAAAATTAACAGATAACATTCGTACATTTTAAAGTATAATGTAAAAATTAGCATTTTATGTTCAATGTAATTATAAAAAAAACATAATTTTATTTAAATGTGAAAAGCTACCGGCAAATCACCTGACGATCGCGATGATTTGCCGGTAGCATTTCACACTTATCAGCATGCTCTTTGTAAAGATGCGCGGTAGCGCACTAAAGGGCGATAAGTGATAATGTCATATCGACGATGGACGTTCGTGGCGCTTGGAATGTCAGCGACGTAAAGTAGCTTCGATTCCCGGCCCTCGTTCTAAGCGAGCGAGCGTTCCCATAACTGTCGTGAGAACAGAAGTTTATTCGAGGCGGCTCGTATCACGTGAGCGCCGTTCCGCCGCGACTTACTCCGCTTTGCAAGCTAGGTCTCGGTGGTCTTTAAAGGTCGCCACAGCCGTAAATTCTTATTGACACGGGGCGTGCAAGCGCGACGGTTCGACCCGATTTTTCGCTACTTCGCCGGTCGCACGTGAGGAAAAGGGAAAAAAAGGGAATCACCACGAAACGCGAAGGCCTGGGAGAAATTAGATCGCCCCTCTCACCCCTTCAGCCCCGGGTCCACCGTGCGTTTCCGCCGTTTCGCGGGTCCTCTCGCCGTTTCCGCCGCGGCACCGGCTTTCTTCTCGTTTCCGCAGTCACGCGATCGCCCTTTTTTTCCCTCCTGCGAGTGGCGATATTTCTCTCGTCCCGTGATCTCGTTCGTTTACACACCGTGTGTCGGATCAACCGCCAGGGAACACACGAGGGAAGGGGGATGGAGGAGGCGCCGGTGGAAAATCGTCGCCGCGATGAAACGGATGTCAGGGCCGACGCTTTACAGATATTAAAAATCTCGTCGCCATTAATCACTCGCGCGCGGGGATGCACCCGCCGCCACGGCTCTTCATATATCTGTCCCGCGTGTCCCGCTTTTCGCGTTCTTAATGAACGCACGATAATTTAATTCGCGAGACGAATTCGCCGCGGACGGAACGACACCGGGGCTAAATGCGCTACTTCAATGTCGCTGATTAAAAATTTTGCTACTTTAATTTGACAGTTATTTAATTAAGGTTATCTGCAATCTCTCGAAGCGCCGTGATCTCCTCGGCGAGGAGGGTAGGGCAGAGCAAAGCACGGGGATTTCTTCGGCGCTGAAAGAAGTTAAATTGGCTCCTCCACGGTCGTCAGTCACTCGGCTTTTTCGCCGTTTCATTTGTCCTCCCGCGACTTTTTTTTCCATTTCCAGCGTCACGAAAGATGAGTTGAGGCGATAGAAAATAATTTCAACGATATTGAGATCGCTAGTGGAGAATAATCGTTCTTATAATACAAAAAGTTCCGAGATAATTGCATTGATAGCTCCGCCGTCTATTTTCTGTCCGTCTATTTACACCTAACGATCAGTTAAACGTTTAATTGTACTTTCTGATCAATTATTTTAACAGCCATTATTCCTCCATTTTCTGTTATTTCCGCCAATAATAAACTCTAACGTCGCTTATTAATTCGATACCATTCAAACTTAATAATGCGGCAATTTCCCAACTTTAATCATGAAATTACGTTTCAATTTCGATCATTCTATATCCGTAATGGATATTTTATTTCTATATACTCTTCACGTTACGAGTTTCTTAATTCTCTCTCCTCCACCCCCCCCTCGCGTCGTTTTCATCGATCTACACGTCTCCCGTTTCATCGGACACTTTTTCGGCTCCGCGTTCTCTCGCTCGGCAGGCACGTGACTCGCTGGATCATACTTCCTGCCTGCGAGCGGGGGTACAGCAGCCCCTTTACTCGTATTGCGACACAAAACCGATATATATATAATACATACACACACACATATATATATATATACATATATATATATATAGTATAGCGAGCAATGCTGGCTCATCGGTTTCCTCGGACTTCCACGAGCGATTCAAGGGTATCAAGGATGACAGGTTGACTTCGCCGCACTCCGGCTGTCCTTGTCGAGGCGTACTTCCTGACTGAGTCATAGATCAATTCAACCCCTAGGGTTCAGACAAGCATCGAACATACTCTCGGTATCGTTTGCGTCTCTTGTGTAAACTATCTATATGTATACGTATAAACATGGTTCTCTCTAAATCGCCTCGATTGTCAAATTTTCCATTTCTACACTGAAAAAAATTCTGGTTAAGGGGATGCTGGAGTCGTTCTATTTTACCAACAAAATATGTAATTTTTGCAGTCATGACAACTCTTTTTGGCTTTACAGAATTAAAAATCCTTTTTCAGAATTAAAGTACACACTGAAATAAAGTCGGGACAATAGATTTTACGTTGAAAAAGAAAGAAAAGTAATAAAAACATGCTTCTTTACCTACAAGATTGAACATTAGAATTGCTGATTTGTGAATACAACAGCTTCGTACAAAAGTTTTGTAGCTTTTAGGCACAAAACAACTATCATCCCGATTTTTTTTTAAATGTCTGCTTTAATCGTGTGAAAGAGTTTTATCTGTAAAGCTTGAAAAAATTGTCATGCTTGCAAAAATTTCAAGTCACACAGGCCATCGAGTCACTCAGATTTCTGTATTACAAAGTAAGGAAAGCAGCAATTTAGTTCCGCTGTATATCGTAGTCGATTTTTAATTCTGTAAAGCCAAACAAAATTGTCATGACTGCAAAAATTATATATTTTTGTCAGTAAAATAGAATGACTCCAACATCCCTTCAAAAACGGAAGAATTAGAAAAATCTTGTAAGATAGATTAAATATTCTAATTATTATAAGTTATTGATTTCTATTATAATAACCAGAATTGATCAATCCTACAAGATTTTCTGATTCGTCAGTCTTTAACCAGTATTTTTTTTCAATGTAGAGAATATTGATTTCCTTAAAGATCGATATTTCTTGATTTGTATGAATGTCAGTCATTAACTTAGTACGATTGAAAAGCATATTTTTTTCATAAAAATACGCCGCATTATTGAAACATGCCAACGCAAAACATGGCTCTGTAATAATATTTTATGAAGATGTAATTACATATTTTAATTCGCATAAATTCATGCATCATTATTTATCGCGGATTACTATGTAAATAATTTTATCTAATTCACGTAATTCTGAAAAACGAAACGTGACGCGGTATTAAAAATGGTTTACCAGATGCTCTCCCTATTGCCCCCTACACTGCATCCTGTTCATTTTGCGGGACCCCGGCAAATATTTGCGCGCACCTATACATTTCCTGCCAAATATTTGTAGGCAGCTGCGTCGTCGAATGAACTATTCACATCAACCATTTTTCACGATGAAAGCACCCGCGTTTTTTAACAGCTCTTACAGTTCACTGATGCATTGTAAACGAATATTTCTCGCGCAAATTTTTGTGCACACTTTAAAATAAATCGCGCTTTGAAATATTTGATTAAAATCTGCTTATACCGCTAATGCTATTAAAAGCAATGTGATTTTTTCCCATTTGAATCGCTCCATCGGTTTTCCACAAAAAGCTTGAAAGAAAGAAGTATTTATCGCAAAAAGATCAGCTTTTATTAAATAAAATAGATCTATAAATAAAATAGATTAACGATGTTTTTCCTAGTTGTTTTGACGTTGTTTTGCCAGCTGATTCAGTACGTGCGCGCACGTTTAGCAGTTAAAGAATTACATGTCGAAATAAACACATTTATAGACGTAGGATGAGAGAGGGTGGAGAAGGGTGGAAGTGCAATAATTACGCACGTACCACGCAAGACGTCGTCATCGCTGCGAAGCGGTGGTGAAGACGTTTTATTGCGGAGGTGCCATCCTAATTTTAGCCGGCTATATTTCTGTACATCCGACAACTATCCTCTTGACGGCGGGCAGGGTCCGCGGTATACAGCGGGATACGCCTCCATACGTCGACGAACGATGATAGTCGACGAGAGTTGCGAACCTACACGTGTTCCATATTCCGAAGCGGCCTTTCTCTCAGATCTCGACGCGGCGTGTTACGTTGTCAAACACATGGCGTTTAATGCTCGCGGTATTGCTTACGGGTCAGAGGAGCGGGGCCCTTTAATCTTCCGGAGCCAAGCCAAGCAGCGTTTTTCTGTTCCGGGCGAGTTAATCGTTCCGCTCGCAATTCGCCAATTCGGAGTATCGAATGGTTCCTGGAAAACCACTTGTGCTCGCCGAAAGAGAAAGAGAGAAAGCGAGAGAACCCCCGCGCATAATCGCGAGTTCCATACTGTGAGGGAAAAGTATGTAGTATTTGCATAGTAAAATAATTATAACAAAGAATATCATTTTTATAGTAGTTATTATTACAATATTATTAATAATAATCATATACTCATAGTGATGCCAATTGTGGTTACTACACTGAAAAAAATTCTGGTTAAAAACGGACGAATCAGAAAATCTTATAGGATTGATCAAATATTCTGGTTATTATAATCGAATTCAATTCTTTATAACGTATAATAATCAGAATATTTGATCAATTCTATAAGATTTTTCTGATTCGTTTTTAACCAGAATTTTTTTTCAGTGTATTACATTATTTTATCATCGTACAACTTACTAAATTAAAATCTTATTTTAGTTAATAACATCCATATTATAAATTGCATAAATCAAATTATGATTATGAGGACTTTAATAAAATGTTAAACCAATCATAATTTATATTATTTGAATAACTATAAAAATGTAGTTGGGTCCAAAAATAACTATAAATTATAGTCGTATTATAGTCAC
Source organism: Tetramorium parvispinum (assembly GCA_011638315.1). NCBI lineage: Eukaryota > Metazoa > Arthropoda > Insecta > Hymenoptera > Formicidae > Tetramorium > Tetramorium parvispinum. The sequence goes on along the minus strand of VBVR01001579.1, from coordinate 10,113 downwards.
CGCAACTATTTTTTTCTCTCAATGCATATGCATAGACGAATGGATTGGAACTTAGTTGGTAATTTTTACCAATAAATTAAAACTTCAAAACTTGCAATATAACGTCATATTAATTATGTCTCATGACAATAAATAAATTACAATCACGACATATAGCTATATTAATTTTGTCAACAAAACTGTAGCTCCTTAAAATGTCACATACTGTAATGCTACTCTTTAAATTTTTTTTCCAACTGAATAACGTGAAATGACGACGACGAGTGATAAACGACGTGCTGCGCTCTCCAAATCGCCTAATACATCCGCGGAAAGTTTTTCCTGGAATTCTTCAGCCGCGGTTATTAATTTTGGACGCTCGTTTACCCGGGCTCCTTAACAATGCCATTGCGGCACTAGGAGACCGTTTTCCGGAATATTCCATGTGTCACGCTAATTGGAACACACTGAGTCACTAGCAGCAGCAGCAGTAGTAGTAGTAGTAGTAGTCTCGCCGATCTCGTTTAAACTTGCTGCGGCAGGCAGCCCGCGGAAACCGTTATGCTGCAAGAGACCCTACGGCCCTAATGTTCCTCCGGCGTGCATAATAAGTCGCGTTTCACCTGGGAAAGAGCTTGGCGACGGCGCCGGTCGTTCATCGTCAGGTACCAGTATCTTAGTCGCCGAGAAGTCGAGGCGACGATCAATTAAGCGCAGCCCGCAAAGTGCTAAGACGTTTATGGCCGACATCTTATTATACTGAGGCAGATGGGGGGTGTACTGGCGCGACTTGAACCGGGTCGTCGTCCTCCTCGGGCGGCTGCTCGTGATTACAAGCAACGAACTATCGAAGAAGCGGAACCCGTGAAGCCCCAGCGGGGCACGACTGTCTCAGAGCCGGATATCTTACAAGATTCGGTTAGGCTAATCTCGATGCGATTCCGTCCGCTTTGATAATGACGCTCGACGGAATCGATACTCGTTAGGCGTTCGCTATTCAACTATCGTGGGAATATCCGTGGAATATCAAAGATATTTTCGAGACATCATTGAGAGAAAAATATAATTACTTTTGGCCACAATTTTATAATATTTCTAACAATAATTATGGCTAACGTAACGATGCATATAGTTAAGTTAATCATATTTATTGTTAGAAATATTATAAAATTGTGGTTGAAGCCAAAAGTAACAGCACTGAAAAAAAATTCTGATTAAAAACGGTCGATTCAAACAAATATTCTGGTTATTATAATAAGTTATAAAGTATTGAGTTCTATTATAATAATCAGAATTTCTATTACAATAATCAGAATGTTTGATCAATTCTACAAGATTTTCTGATTCGTCCGTTTTTAACCAGAATTTTTTTCAGTATGAAATAATGAAAATACAGTACAATACACAATACACAATTTTTAATATACAAAACAATGCAATCTGAAAAATGTTGTCTCGAATATTTAAATACATTGAAAGAACAATTCTAGTTAAAAACGGATGAATCAGAAAATCTTGTAGGATTGATCAAATATTCTGGTTATTACAATAAGAATTCTAGTTGTTATAAGTTATAAAGTATTGAGTCCTTTTTATAATTTTTAAACTTATTATAATAACTAGAATTCTTATTATAATAATCAGAATATTTGATCAATCCTATAAGATTTTCTGATTCGTCCGTTTTTAACCAGAATTTTTTTTAGTGTACATTTTTTGTACATCGACAGTTTGCTGTTTCACCAACAAGAACGATCACAAAAAGATTTTACGTAAAAGCGAAGCGTGCGGAGGGAAGAAAAAAAAGCGCTAATCGTAGAAGAAACAATACATCTTCGTGATCTTAAGGAGGGACCAGGATCGATCGACCTCGCAAAAATTGCTATCTAAATCATAAGATTTCGTGCGGATAGCTAGCGTGCGCGCCGCACGAAGAAGACAATGCGCCGCACAATGCGCGGGAGAGAGAAACTGGGATAGCCGGACCATTTGCGCGGTCCACGAGGCAACCCGCTTATCCGACGACCGCCGTAAATCAGCTGGGGAATAAATGAAAACTCGAGTCCGCGCGGGCCCCTTGGCCCCTCGGCCGAGGAGCCACGCGAGAGATCCGTGGCACGAAAACGTAACGTCGGCCAAGTTCCGGCGCGGATATTAAACCACGGATATCGCTCTCGAGAATTCAATGCGGCTTTCTTATTAGACCGCTGAAACTCGTACGCGCCTCTCTCGTTAGGCTGGACCGGCACACTGCGGTTACACTGCGCCGGATAAAATCTTTTTTGTAAATTTAATCAACCGCCGCGCGCACTCCGGGGCCGCGGGAACGGCGCGGCGCTCCAGAATGTCGCCCAGGGCAATCATTTACGGTCGTTGTCGCCCGCGTGCGGACACCGCGTGCTTAATATGCACATGCAAAGACCCGCGTCAAATAGTTAATTAAAGTTAATGCATGCGGCTCGCAAAGTTATTATCCCTAGGCGCGTCAGCTGGCGCATGACCCGATGTCGAAGGACCTGCTTACTTACTGCCTGCTACCGGCTGTATCGGCAGATCGCGCGCCCTCTCATTTCTTTCCTCCCTTTTTTTATATGCCGAGCGTTATTGTACCAAGTCGCCAGAACGTATAGTTAAAGTCGGAATGATGGCTGTAAATATTTCAGATTACGTGTCACATAAATAACTGGGTTTGATACGAAAAATTTATTCTCGGAAGCGCGAGAGATTTCCCATTCAAAAACTTTATCAACTCATTCATTAATAGTATTTACTGAAAAGTGAGAGTTTCTATCAGTTTTAATCGCGTTGAAAATAATGATTCTCCAATGAGGAATTATAAGTGAATTTCAAGTTAAAATTATAAAAGTAAACATTTTTAAGACAAAATGTACAAATATAAAATTATTCTTCTAAAAAATTGTTAATTATTGTTCTGTTCAGAAACATAATTCATTATTTATCAAATCGACACCGTACTTTTGTCGGAGCAATAATATACGAGTCTCCGATCACGTACATACATAAAGTTCCGAAGCAATAATTCATTGCAGGGATCCAACCTTTCGGCGAGGATTGACCCGTGACATCTGCGCGGCGAGAACTAGCGGGACGGCGAAAGGGCGAGATTTTTGACGAAAGATGACCCGGAGATATCGGGTGACCTACCCTTACCGGCCAAAACGATAATCCGCCTATTCCGGACATAAACTCGATTCCGTCATGGGCACAGGTTGGTATGTATCACACGCACGTGTGACAAACGTTCTCGACACAGACGTTGCCCTCGGAATGTCCGCTAGGCAACAAGCCCTTTGAAACTCTCCCTCTCTCCCTCTCTCTCTTGTATCTACCTCCACACTTCCGACCAACGGGTCTGGTTCTTGTCCTACAATATGATCGAGTCCGCAAGTATAATAACGCTATTATCCTAAGTCCGTGGCGTTTCCTTCTTGCCTTCTCATGCGTGCATGGTGTTTCTGTTGCAGCGCTCTCGATTGATGGTGCTCGGACCCATCGACTCGTTTTGCGAAAATAAATACCGCGCGCACTTCTCGTCCGTCACGTTCTTGATATTACCGGGGCAAAGAGAAACGAAAGAAAGTCTTCGATAACAAAGTACATCGTAAGTTTCATTTTTTTTTACCTCTCTTTGACGTAAAGAGAAGTAATGATGTGCCGTTGCGAGTCCACGGTTGGCTTTAACACAAACTCAATTTAGTTATTAAACTAAACTGAAACAGCTCTTATCGTTTCATAAAAAATTACAAAAAATTATTAAATATATTTGTAAATTTTTCCCTAGATTTTTTCTTTTTCTTTCTATCTCCCCCCCCCCTCTCTCTCTCTCTCTCCGTTTCTGTAGAAATATTCTATCAACGTAAATTCCCATCGTAACTCTGCGCTGTTGAAATAGGATAATATTAACTTCTTCGACAACGCATCGAAGTAAGAAGAGTATGGCAATCGAGTTAACCCGCTGGTCATCCGTAATTCGTGCTCGTAGCGACAGAAGCACCACCTCCTATTTTACTACGCGGGCCGACCACTTCGGCGCGAGACCGCCGAATTAAATTAAAACTTTCCTACCAGTTAGCTTTTGCCTCGCTGCTCTCCGCATTAAAAGTGGGTACTGAGTTAACTTGGGGTTTTAATCGGATATCCCAAATTCCCTAGTAATGCACGGTTCAGTTAAAAAAACATAGTTTTTCTTTATACTTCATATAAATCACGTAATTATAAATCAATGCATTACTCATCATTATAAATATCTATTAATTAAATAACATGAAACTAATTTTGATACTAATATTTTGTCGTTTTTCTTTTGAAACCAAACTAAATTCTTTTAAACCTATATAAACAAGCGATTAAATCGCAACATACGATCGCATTCCGTCGTGATCCCGAGCACCGTTGCGATAGCGAGAAGCGACTAATTTTTCAAGACTTATCAATGTTTTTAAAACATGTTCCAGATTCTGACCGCGTGCGGGTACCCAGCGAAACGAGTGCCCGAACCGTTATCAAGACACGCCATGAGATATACTCTGTCGAGTAGGGTACTGCAAGAGCGCTGCAGAAAGAGCCAGCACGAGTCGCGCGAGTCCTTGATCCTGCTGGTCTCTCTGGTTAAGCTCAAGCGCGATAGCAGCTTATCGATTCGCGGTCCGCTTTGAATTTAGCCGAGTTATCTGACGAGCGTGAGGCATGCATCAGCTACCGAGTGATCGGAGCATCTGTTCGAGTTCCTCAAGTTCTCCAGCAGCATCCCCTCCCCTCCCCGACTCTGCCGGCCTGTCTGTCTATCTGCGGAGAAGATCTGTATGCGCGCACTCGAGCGATGACACACGTACTCGTCATACTTGGAAGGCGGTCGCTCAAGTGATGCTCGAATTCCCGATGGGAGACCTCGAATACCGACCTCCGATCCCAGAGATATCATTGCTTTGAATTCTACAAGATATTTTGATATAAATGTCTCGACGGAAAATAAAACGAATCGCATCGTCGCACTCAAGATATTTTAATTAGATTAGAATTGGACAAAGAAATAAAAAAAAGGAATTAAGAAAAAGATAGATAAGAATAGGATAGAAAAAATTAGAATATGACACAGTAAAATTTTTTTTATACTTGATGACGATTGCACGCTGCTCCGCAAACAAATCACCGAATTCGAATGTACGGGAAATGATTAATAACACCACACGCATAATTTCTACGAGCTCCCATTTATGCCCATTAGTTAATAACGATTAGGCAGTAAATCTCATTTGCGGGCACACATAGTGGTACCTTCGATATAATCTGACGGTAATCCTACGATTAACGATAGGGAAATATTCCACGCGCGTATCCCATAATCGTTTCACTCGCCGGGATACGTTATGCTCGCGATTTAGGGACAATGAAGTCACACAACGTCCCTCCCGCTCAAAAAAAAAGATCTTAAATACGTTTCCTCCGCGTACGCGACACCGAGACAGCCCGTCAAAAACAGCACGGTGCCGGTAGATACGTTATCGTAACATGACTTTGATGACCTCTATAATTCTGAAATGACACGACGCGAGCGTTGGAGCGCTGTAAAATTTAAGACGACAATCTCGTAACAATCCACGCTTTTCCGTAGCACCGTTTAGCATTAAATTTTGCTACAGAACGCGTAAAAGGAGATCGTTTCATGTGACATCACTAAAAGATAGTTTCTTCAATACATTTAAAATTTGATTCTTCTGAATCACATATACACACATACACCGATAAGACTGAAGAAATACACGTATTATGGGTTTATTACTTTATTACTTTATCACTAAAAATTTCAACTTTGTACGAATCCTCCCACTGTGCACTGAGAAAAAATATAGCTACTTTTACCTCAACCATAATTTCATAATATTTCTACCAATATTATGATTAACATAATAATGCATAGTTAATCATAAAAATATTATAAAATTATGGTCGAGGCCAAAAGTAACTATATTTTTCTCTCAGTGTGGCACTTCAATTATTTACAAGTGAATAGGTTTCCAACTACAACGTTTGAGGTGAAACATCTTCAGCAACTTTGGTCTTCAGCCTTACCTACTTTCACTCCTCTTGGACACTCTCCAACTCGCTGACGACCTCCGATAAGCGCCGGTTAACCAATCTACGAGACGACATAGCAGTATCCCGAATATCCGAGTTTCCGCAGGTCAGCCGCCCGGCGAAAGAAGCGCTCGTAACTCTGCCGGCCATTAGAAGTAATAAGCTCGGAGTCTTAAATAACGCGAGGGCACCGCGGTAGATGACAGTTATGACAGGCACGGTCCATTGTTCTCGGGTACCAGTAATTATTGAAGTTGCGGCAGTAGCATTATAGCGAGACCGGGACATACAGAGCGTATTTCTGCCGCCTCACCTATCCGCGGTATTTCAACTTCAATGACCAAAAGGGGGCGGAAGGGGGGGTGGAGCGAAGGGAGAATAGGTAGGCACTTCATGCGCCATTTAGGAGGGTAATGAAAAGACCGGCGTCGGATATGACGAGGGAGAGTAATTGCGCGTGTACCCGAGGACGTTCCCGACGTCTCTCTTCCGTCCTTTCCCCGTCTAGTCGTGCCCCCTCGTCCTTGGCACTATGCCGCACTCCCGATTCTCGGGAGAAACAGAAAGAGAGAGAGAAGGAGAAGAGGATCTATACAGACAACAGTCATCTACTCTAATTTCATCCTCGGAGCGTTTGGCATCTTGGACGGGCACTCGACTCTGTTCTCCGAGCGTCGTCATTCGTACAACGTTTGATCGCTCCAGCAGCTCTCGTTAGTAGACACGGTGGAATTTCCAGACGCGACGCGCGTAAAGTATTAGCGAGGACGTTAATGATCGGTGATAAAACGCGAGGAAACTTTGCTGCCGCATCGTTGATTCGATCCGTCGCGTCGGATTGGAGGACGCGAGCGCGACTCGCCGCGTAAAACTGCGAGGAAGATCTGTATCGGAGAATATTTGCGATAATGGTTGAACGGTAAGTACGGAATGGATATCGTTTTATTTCGGTTCTCTCGAGTGTTGTTAAATAAGTTATTACACATGGCCAATGTCTGTACATTAAAACAAAAAAAGATAAATTTAAATCTGCACTGAGAGAAAAATAATTATAGTTACTTTTGGATCCAATCACAATTTTATATTTCTAATAATAATTGTGGTTAACAATATATAATTAAGTTAATCATATTTATTGTTAGAAATATTATAAAATTATATAGTTAGGTCCACAAGTAACTACACTGATTGTGAGAGAAAAATATAGTTACTTCATAGTTAACTTAATTATTTGCATCATTATGTTAACTATAATTATCGATTAGAAATATTATAAAATTGTGGTTGTGGTGGAGGCTAAAAGTAACTATATCTTTCTCTCAGTATACCTATATTTTTTTCTCAGTGTGAGCAAAGATCTTTCCTTTTTAGAAATCAGCGAGAAAAGCCTATAAAATATTTAAATAGCAATTTTACAAGTTACCGTGGAAAATAAAGGTCGCAAAACTGTATATCTTAATCATATGTCATCGTTTCCCTGATAACGGTTCGAAAGTGCCACGCAACAAGCGGTCGCGATGGTGCGCTTTCCGGCCATAAAATCTGATAAAACCAACGAAATCATGGATAATAGAACGCGGATCATTCGGGACATTATACGCAAAGTATCGCGGCATAAATCAAAACACGATCCTTACGTCGATCGTTACGCGATACTGGCTCAAAGCCGGACTGTTATACTTTCAAATCAGTCGAGTCCGAGAATACGAAATCGAAGGGCATCCTCGTCCCTCCGTCTTCTCCCGTCGTTCTTTTTCTCCCCTCGTATTCCTCGCGCAGAAGCGATTCGGCGGTCACTCAACGGCCAACTGTATTTTCTGAGCTTCCTTTCAACGGTAGTCTTCCGATCCCCCCCACCCCCCTCAGCGCCGGAAAGGAGGAGGAAAGAAAGCGAAGGAAGCGGATGCGCGGTAAAGGAGAAAGAGGCAGACGATCGACCGTGGGATGAGGCCGGGAGGGAAAGGAGTCTGGTCAATGCTCGCGAAAATTGGCTTCTAAATCTTGCGGCCGGAATGAGCGCCGCACATCCCCGTTCCTCCCCCCTTCGAGTGGCGACCTCAACCCACCGCCACCTTCTCACGACCCTTTCCCTCAGGTCCAGCGAGCCGCTAGATGGAGGGAATGAGAAACTGCTGCGGTCGGGAACGGCGGGACGAGAGGGGACGGCGGCGGGGGCGGAATGGAAGGCCATTGTCGACGACGTGGAGGCTTACGGCCCACCCCACGAAAATCCGCGAGGCAACTTTGCGGAAAGGACTTCCATAAGTTGCATTCAATGGGACATCGGTATAAAGAGGGTATAAAAAGGAGGAGAGAGGGGGGAAGGAATAGGACGGGAGTATTGTCGCAACGGCGAGCGAGAGGACCGTCCCCCCCCCCCGTCAGCGTTTGTATCTTATTCCCTTTTGCGCCGAGACCATCATTTGCTCATTTGGCGCAACGCACGCAATTATCCACGCGATATCCCTTCTCCCGCGTCATTTTTTAATATCTACTCGGTTTGCTCTTTTTCGCGTCATGCTATCATTTGCATTTCCATTAGCGTTAATTTTAACATCGCACTCGCATTAGCGTCAGCATCGCGCTCATCTCGCCGTAGGTTGCACAAAAATGAGTTTGCATAGCAACTCATGCAGTCGGTAATCAATATAATGGTAAGTAAAGAGCATTATTAATTTCCACATTTTTGCCAAGCCGCATTATTTATTTAATAAATGAATATACATATAAATATTATATATATAATTTTCAAGTTCACCGCAGGCGAAATATGTGGCCGGCGGTTATTGCAATTTCTTGGAATTCTGTAAGCAGAAATTTGCATGTAAATAGTTTTTATCTGGAGTTACCGGAAGTTGTTTCAGCTTGACTTCTTCGTGACAGTAGCACAGCGGGATCGTTACTGGTTGCTAGTCCATATCGGTATAATCAAACCTGTCCATCTGCGCGCGCTTGTTTCCGTGTCCGGATCTTAATGAAGAACTTTCTTTATAGATTGAATTTGTTTCGATTGAGAAACCGAGAAAAGCATTAACCGAGTATATTACGGAGTGAAATTCCATTTAATGAGTTAATCACAAGCATGATTAAAAAATTATATAGGACAAGGAGCAATAAAGGATTTTGATGAAATTGTTTTACGGCTTCAAATTACGTTCATGCTTTTAAAGTATTTTTGATTGACTTTAATGAATTAAATGGCACACGAGAGACAATATTTGTGCAGTCGCGATGAATGAGTTTACCCTGAAGTTCCCCCATTAACGTTCGTATTCCACCAATGTACAGCGATATATAACGGAACCGAAGCTGAAGAAAAGATCGAAAGCGCTAGGTAGATGTATGTCGGGTACGGTCTCTCGGTCTTAAGTATTCCAAACGCATCGGACGCGTTATCTCGGACGTTATCACATAAGGAAGCTACGGATAGGACGGACAGGGACGGACACGCACGTGCGTACCCCACATGCAGCCCAGGAGCAACTAACGCCGCGTGCAAATACTAACAGGCTGCCGGGTGTGGTCCCGACCGTGGAAACGTGATCCCCGTGGCAAACCACTGTTTACGCAGATAGAGAAGTGGCCCTCCCACCCCCGGGGATTACAGTCGTGATCGATGTGCGGCTAATCTCTGTTGAAGCGAATGTCGATTTCTTCCGGTTATCTCTGCGGATGATCAACTTCCGCCTCTGACGCGTGAGAAATTTGCCAGATGAATATCACGGATGTCGAGTATAATGAAGAACTACGTCCCGGGTAAATCTAAACTGCTTTCAAGGTTTTTTTGGGACAAGATATCTCTGTCGTTATTTATTAAAATGTCAAGATGTGCGACATATGTGATAATGTTGAAATGAAATACCTACAGTGAAAGAAAAATATAATTACTTTTGGCTTCAACCATATTTTTATAATATTTCTAACACGAAATATGATTAACTTAACTATATATGCATCATTATGTTGACCATAATTTTTCAGATGACAAGATGTTTTGAGTTAAATTTTTTCTAAACGCTGCCGAGACGGAATCTTCAA
>VBVR01001578.1:0-29012 GCA_011638315.1 Tetramorium parvispinum | reverse complement strand
GACTTTTCTTCTCGGTTTGACCCGCTCTACCACCAACTTTCGTGTGGGTCATTTTGTTTCTGACACCCTGTATAATTGTCATATATTATATATAGAATTATATGTGTATTATATATAGAAAATATATGTATAAATAATTCGAACTGTTAAAATAATATTATTTAAATCTTTGAAATATTATACGTTAAAATAAAGCAAGTAATATTATCTTGTAAAAATTTAATGAGACATAGAAACATAACAACATGAAATTCTGTCAATAAATGATTAAATATTAAAATTGTAGAATTCTAAAATATACAGCGTCTGAGAGGTTCAAGAAAAGGTTATTAAATACCTAACATCTTCTTAAATATTTTAGCTTGCTAAAATCACAGTAAAATAATTGTTTAAAATCACTCAATTCCTGAAATTTACGCGAAATGTATTTTAAAATGTGAGAAAGCGCATTCTCAAAATAAACAATATAATAAAAACAATGGTTTGTAGATATTACATTGTTTTCAATATTCTAAATTTCAAAGTATCAATATTAATTGTAAGTGCACTCTTGAAAACGTTAATGCGTTAAAGACTCTTAACGTTTTAGACCGTTCGCAACGTCGACAATCGTGGAAATTCCTAAAATCTCAACCGCGTCGCAAGGATCTCGTCGGAGAAAGTGATCTGGTCGATTAATTCCAAGCCTAACTCGTGGATTAAATTAGCTCGCTTAATGGCTCTTGGAGAGGATCGTGGTATTAATCGACGGTCAATTGTAAGACAATTTGCGCGAGCGTTTGCTGAGCATTTGCATGACGCCGAGATATTTGGTGGATAGATGAAAGGCATTACAAGATGGTTTACACTGGTAGTAACACATATGTCTGCTCAAAGGTTCTCCCTCTTCCACCCTTTCTTTCCAGGCAAGGATATAACGCTCAAACCAAAAATACTCGTATACATCCTAGTAACACGAGATTCAATAATACGGTTTCAAACAAAATAATGATTTTATTGGCACAGTTGAAGGTTTCCGAATAAACGTGAAAGAGCAGGAATAATCTAAAAGCTAATTTTTCTCTTTCTGGAAATAAAAGAATGCTCTCAATATGTCCCCCGATTTACGTAACTATGACGTTGGTTCGGAAACCATAAAATTCGATGTACCGATTCGAATAAATGCAAACGGCACTACACACTCGATCGATCTGATTATTCCGTTGCCGGATATTGACTATATTAAATGTATCACGATATCAAGCAGGACGGCTCATATGCATTCACGCAGGTGCATCGCAATGCAATGAAGACCGCCTTGCGCAAAACCCAGGGTTAATGTTTAACCCGCATGAATTTCAACGGGAGATTAAAGCCGCCGCGAGTATGGAATCGTTCCAGTCCGTTATAATGATGTCGGTAGTAACATGATATTGGCAACGATATAGTTATGCCGCACTATATCTCGACTATAACGATATTACGTTGCAGCGTTACAGTTTCGCACGTGCGTTTCCATTACGGTTCCGTTTTATTCAAATAAAATATCAAAATCTTTGTTTTAAAACTTCTCATTACTCTTTCAATTTTTCAATTTGGTATAATGGGAATTGTTTCAATTTTTATTTTATGGAGCATTAATTAACCCTCTCGATTTTACCCACGTCCAATTTTATAAGAGAAATATATTTAGTTTAATTTTTTTTTTAATTTTTGGAATCACTAAATACGAAAATGGACCAAATATACAAATTTGAAATCGCGTCGAATGAATATATACGTAATATATACGTAATAAAAATCTTCCATATATAATATCTTCCATATAAAATACAATTTATGAAAAGATATCGATTTTTCGTATTTGTATGAATAACAATTGCTGAAACGTGAGAAATGTGTTAGACCTTTCCTAAAATTCTGGGGGTTTGACATAGTTCAATATTATTCGATATTAACGGAAAGAGGTGAATTCGGGCGCGTAGAGACGTTCGTCGTACGAATTTTCACTGGATTCCGCGAGCGCGAGCTTGCAAATCTGAGGGGGGGGTTTCGTTCCAGAATGCCGGGTATTCCAAGCAATACCGCGTGCGAACTCGAGTTCATGAAGTCGCGGAATCCCGTAATAAAAGCTGCCGCCATTTCCGCGACGGGCCCAACGTTGTCTACCTAATGAAGTATTCTTTGCTGCGGACACTCCCGCCGCTCTACGCGAATAAAGGGAGAATAAAGAAAAAGGAACAATGAGCGATGAAAGAATGTACATAAAAGAAAGAATGTGAAAAAACAAACTCGTTCCTCCACGCTTAATTTAAGAAACAATATACAGGCTGCTTGCAAAGACAGAAGACGTGAATGCTTGGAATTATGTTAGTTTGGACGAGTTGAATGACGTATGATATATCCGATGATATGAGACGTGTTAAATCAAAAGAAGGAAGTTCTTCCCTGCAGTGAAATATTTTTGCCAACCATTCTGTGTGTAAATTTATATAAAAATAAAAAGAAATATATCGTCATGATAAAAACAAATTTTTACTGTTTGCTCAATATTTCATCATAATTTTTCTAGTTCTGATATCAAATATTTTTTCAACCGTATCTCGAAATAGATTCAATTAAAATAAACTCAATTAACCGAAGAAAATTGACTGACAACTTTAATTGACATTAGAATAATATGATTCCATTGTTAACTAATGCTTTCTGGAAGTTTAGTTTATAAAAAACCTTTTGTAGTTACTATTTATAATAATTATTTTTAAAAATGCTCCTGTTTTTTTTTTATTAACAAAAACCCATTTCTAGGTTTCATAAAAATTGACTGACGGAAAGGAGAGACAGTTTCAGTAAATTTTTGGAAATTTTTCCATAAAATTTTAAAAAGCAAAGGATTTTCTTTATGAATAACAATATTAATTAATTGTGTATACTCTGCCACATTATTCAAAGTTTGTGAATTTTTCAAGTTAACATTTAATTAATGTAAATTATATCATACTCGTAGAAAATTAATGTTAATTCCGCGTGAGAAAGTTCAACTCAATTTTGAACTTTGCGGTTCGAAGTTTCGACGGTCTAATTCATTATCCCGTTTAATTAACTCACCAGTGGACGATCAGAATTGGGCGGACCCGTATAGATTTCTTACGAATCCCAATGAATCGTCTCATCCGTTCTATCTTCGATATATCGGGTGTCCAAGGGATCACATATTTTATATATATATATATCTATACTATGAATATTTATAGACATTTTAGATCCACATCTTTTAAGAAGTATTCATTTAAGAAGTTCTTCTCTCTTTACAGTAAAATTTATTTGTATTTTATGATATAAAATAAACGTGTATTTATATAGCGTGGTTCATGAGTTTTGAGACAAAATCATTGTTTTACAATAGCAATTTCAGTTTCGGAAACTGAAAGAAATAGTTCAGAAAAAACAGGGTGATAGAATTAATGATACAAAGTTACGATATTTTTTGAAATGCAATTGAAAAGGCAAAGATTCGACTCTAAAAATTCAAACTGCTGACCAAAAACTGAAGATGATTAAAAAGGTACTTAACAATTGAAAATAAGAACAGAGCAATGTATTGATTGTAATATTAAATACAAGTATAAAATACCGTATATTAAATAAAAAAGTATTTAAATTATTTTCTGATATACCTTATTTTATATGATTTTTGTGTAATTGTAAATTGAACTTTCTTTCTATAAATCGAAATTTGTAAAGGTCTGAGGAAACAAAACTATTTTTTTTCATTCAAAAACAAATGTTTTAATGTAAATAGAATTTTTATATTTTTTACAAAGTAAAATATTCCCTCCCTTTCTTCCGCTTTCTAGAGTCAAAAGAGATAAAGTAAATGAGGAATTTTTCATCAAAGCAAAATCATTGTTTAATCATCTTTAAAAAAAACTTTCAACTGCTAATAGAAAACTTTTATAAAATGTTTATTGAATTTTCCATTAATATTTTTATGTTATTGCTTACTATAAAAATTAAAATAATTTTATGCTAGAGCAATTCTATTTCATTTTCCTCTTTTCCGTAAAATGGGAACTGTTTAAAATCGCCTTATGGAAATAAAAATTTTATAAAAATCATTTCAAAATGAAAGTCAATTCTTTCACCTCTACTTCTCATAAATACCTTTTTATAAATGACCTACTTTTCCCACTATTGTCCCAGTCACGTGAAAAAGAAATATTCGATTCATATCAATGTGATATATTTCTCTTTTTTGAAATTAACTATATAATCTGGCAAAAGCACGCGTATTTTCTTTCGAAAACGCTTTATATAGCACGATATATTCACCTTAGCAACGGCGACGGAGGTGAATTATGAAGTTATGCAGGGTGCGCAGCGTGTGTGCAGGGTGCTGGATAAAGAGAGGACTTCGAGGTCCCCTGCGGGATTCCCCGAGGGTGGTTCACCGAATCTACCCGGAGTTTCCTCCGTGCCCTCACGCGTTTAAATATGGTAGTTGCGATGAATGTTTAAGGAATAGCTTTCTGTCCGCGTAGAATCCCCTTTCGAATCTCGCTTCTTCACCGAACTTTCCTCAAGATGGTCCGTTCTATGAAAATCTGCATCCTCTTTACGTTTCTAGTCCCTTTCAGATCCCTTTCGTCCATTTACAAAGATGTCAATTTAAACATAAAGGACGTTTTAATTATTTAAGTAATTAGTAACGTCAAGTGAGTTAATTTAATATATAATTATTTAATTAACTTTTGATACAATAAGCACGTTTGGGAATTTATATGCTCTTTTTGGTATTATTTATTAAAATAATTTTACAAGTCCGAGAGAGTTTTTTAAAGAATTAAGATAAATCCTTTTAGAAGAAGTTATAACTCCCCTTATAAGTTCTAATCCTTTATAATACAAGTTATTGCTCCTCATAATAAATGCGATTATTTTATTTAAATTGTGTTAAATAAAATTTGTAAATTTCATTAAACTAAAATTTCCTGAAAATACTTGGTGCAATCGAGCGAATATTTTCGAAATTTCTCGACGATCGAAACAGCTCATAAAACTCTCGAATTTGTGACTATCGCCGAGGAGCGCGGAAAACCGCCGTAAACAAGAACGGTGGAGGGCGTATTCTCGAAAAACAGCTCTCGGCCGTGACGTAAAACTACCCCCGATCCATTAAGGTTCCGGAAAGGGCAGGATACAAAGGATACTTCAAGAGGGGATTAAGTCTCTTCTCCTGCTCCTTCGACCACTTTGCCTTTCCTTATTTCTCCCGCCACGAAAAGCAACACGAAGGAGAAAAAAATTACCGTGGCAATTGCGGTCCGAAGTTCTTTGCGAAATTATTTAAAAACTTTTTCTATGTATACGTCTGAAACATGGTTCTCAGAAAATGTTATGTTGACTTGCGCGTTTTTGTATTTCGACGGAATTTATTTCAAAGCTTTGGTTCTTAATAGGAATGTGATTGTTTAACACAATTCTAATATAAATGCAAATGTAAGAATTCAATAAACATAATTTTATTAAACGTCTCATTGGATACTGATTTATCTTAAACAATGTATTATACAAAATTTGATAAATGTAAGAATAGCAATTTAATAAAGATATAATTAGAGCAATTTTATTTTATTTTAAACTTATATTAGTTGAACTTAAATAAAAGGAGAAAAAAATTGGGCCAGAGAGAGACAGATAAACGAGAAGAGGAAAGGACAGAGAAGAAAAAGACTAAAGTTAATTAATAAAAATGAATTTCTCTCGTATATATTGACAGAAGACTCGACTCTCTCGAATGGAGAATCGAATCGATCGATCGCAATCTCCGATCCGGACCGCAATCACGCGAGAACGCGATTTCCGCGGCGAGACTTGCGGTCGTATTCCGTAGAATACCGTGCGTCGCTCGCATAGTTTTGCGCAGATGGTATTCGATAATTAGCCACCGGATACTCTCTGAGTTTCTCGCGGGAATCACCTATTCCGCTTCGACTTCTAGTCTTTCCCATCGTAGTCGACCGTAGCCCTCTCGCAATTTAATGCCAATTTTTCGCCGATCTTCTGAAATATTCGGATTATTCTATTCCAGCAATTTTTTGGAAAATAGAAAAGATCTATTGAACTATATCCATCGTAATTTTGTTCGTGGATGCCTCGGCCGTTGCAATTTATGCCGTTTTGCTTCAAACATTTCGTTGTAAACTTACACATATGAGTTTTTGCAAATTATATCTCGATTTTATGCAAATTCTTCAGGGCTCAATCATCAATTGTATGCAAATTTTTGCCTCAAATTACCTGTCAAGCTTGTAGAAATTTTTTGTTAATTAATGCTAGATTTTTAAGAGGACATTTCGCGAATTCCGCACCGATTTTATGATAATTTTCTACCAAATTTTTTTTTACCGTGCACTTTATGTGGATCTTTCGCAATTTATTCGTTGATTTATTCCCGTGCCATTAATTTTTTTCATCCGATAACTTTCAATGTTACGTGAGAATTGTTTGAATTATTCATTGAACGTATTCGAGAGAATTATTCGCTCCAATTAGGTCATTTTATGAGAACGTGTTAATCATTTTATTTAATACTAGTGAATATAATTGCATTTAATTCCTGACACATATTATTTATAGTCGTTTATTTCATGCGGATGGACTTCACTTGGAAAATTCGATCTATCAATCATTCACTTCCTATCACTCTCTGCAGTTTCATGTCGTTTGAGGGTCATTATACCGCGATTCGAGGCGAAACCCCGACTCAATGTCGCATCATGAAAGAGTCGCTGGAGAACGGTGCATCCGTTCTCTCTCTCTCGATGAAATTTTAATCCAATTAGAGCCACCAACTTTTATCCCTCACCCTACCCACCATCCCGCCCTTCGCATGCGTTTCGAAGCTGAAATCAATAAGCGTCGAGACTGTAGAAACGAGCGCTTAAAGCAGCTTGGAAATAATGCAGCTCACCGTTCCGATCGTATATAAGACGTGATACAAGAAATAAGATATAATAAAAAAAAAGAACATAATAATAAATAGACCAAGAGTGAAGCGCGCGACGACTGAACAATATCTAGAAGGAAAGGAAGATACTTGGGGAGGGAAGTCATACCAATCTCTTTCTACAAAAGAAAGTGAGAAATGTAGGAGAAGGAACGTCCAACACATTTGGACAATGACCTCCAAGATTTTCTCTCTCGGTTTAGCTTGCTTTTCCTACTAAAGCGTTCTTGGCATGGAACACGTTCCAGCTATTTATATTATGTCTATGATTCTGTTAATAGCGGCAGGGGTAATGGCGTCTGGAATAGACTTGGGATTTATAAAAGTACGCAGACAAATAAATTTCACTTGCGCAGAATCTACTTTTCTTCCACCAATAACTTTCGGCGATAAAAATTTATATTTTAACTTATTTGCACTAATATTTCGTGTAACGCTCTATTTAATGTTAAAAAATGTTTTACTAAAGCTATATTTTGATCTTAATATCATTACAATAAAAATTTTCATTCATTTAATGTATGATATATATTTTATATATGTCACATATATAAAAAGTAACTCACTTTAAGTCACGCTTGAATAATTTAAAAAAATTTTATGAGAAAATTACTCAGACTAAAGTTTTGTATTTTCAAAAAGAAAGTATGATGCTTGTAACACATTTTTTATGCCATACGACTTTTAAAAATCATCGTCATCAGCGACTCTTTTAAATAAAACCATATAATTTTTCTTATACCGTACAACTTTGCCTTCATTAAAAGTACACACTAAAATATTGAAATTGTCAAAAAATTAACAATTTACGAAATGTTTAATATTTTTATGTTGTACAACTCTTCCTTCATTAATATACTAAAATATTAAAGTTATCAAAAAATCAACAGTTTACGAAATATTTGATATTCTGGCGAATATTTTAACATAAAATATGTCTTGCAAAATATTCTTCAACTTCCGTAACTTCTACAATATTTTTACATGCAAAATAATAAGATATAGGGGAGACACTATTAGTGCTATCAGCATCAGTCTATCTTTCTTTGTTCTATTCTTAGTGAGTAATGAAGATAGACTGATGCTGATAGCGTTAATAGCATCTCCCCGAACACTTGATATAAACAAAACATAGTTACTTTAAGAAACATAATTACACATCGCAAATTATAATTTTTTTCTTAATTGTCAATATGTGTTTTAATCTCTTTAATGTGTTCTTTATCTTTCTAATATCAATTTATCTAATTATTTTATACATTAAAAATATTAAAGCAGGATCATCGAAAAGTAAATATTTTATAAAATATTTTATATTTTCTTCTGACATATTTTAACATGAAATGTAAATTACTGATAGTGAATTACTGATATTTTTTTCATAATTTTACCTTAATATTTTTAAAATTATATAAAATGGCTAGAGAAATTATATTAAATAAAAAAATATCATATGGTTCCATTAAAAAAAATAGTAGTAACGTCGATATCTTAAAAATGTAGTATAAAAAATATGTTATATTTCTTGTATTATATTACTCTCTTGAAACTTTTCATTTTTTCGGAATTGGATGATTTTTATGAAAAAGAATCCCTCCGCATACATGTATATGTAAAAATATAAATTATTAATTGTAATCAGTATATATCATAGCATTTTATGATGTCTTTACAATACTTACTTACATGACAAAGGTAAATGTGATGTCAGCAAATTACAATGCACGTCTCTAATTACAGACATGCACTGGTAGATGTATTGACTCAAAACATTTCAATGTCAGATTTCATTGCAATTACCGCGAGTTTATTTAACTACGTTCGTTCGTTATATTTAAAAAACACATTGATACAGAAAAAGTATAGAAATATAGAATGCACGAATATATCACAAAAATATAATTAAATTTAGAATATTTATAATTATTCATTTAATCATAAATTACATAATTAATTAAGTAATGCTTCGTAGATTTATTCTCTTAGCATTTTAGATTTATGTTTTTCTTTTATAATGTCAATCCTATTAGCATTGATCTTATAAAAATCAAATTTCTTTAAAATAAAAATAATTTATATAAATGAAATGTGTCGAGAAAATGTTTTCTCCCTTAAAATATGACATCATAAATATAAATAATAATAAAAAAAAATAAATTTACAAGCATAAATACAGATATAAATTTTAATTCTGTAAACAAAAAGAAATATCTCAGAGAGAATGTTGGTTTAAAATACTGTATTAAAATGCATAATTAGTTTTTACAAATATTTCGCGCACGGTTTTAAGGTGGAATCCGTAATCCGAAATCCGTACTATTGCATACGCGCGCAAAAAATGTCGTCATGTTTAAGTATATAAGCTTTATCACACTAAACCAACAGATATATTAAAGATATCATATTGCTGATAAGAGACATTGCTTCGACTGAACATTGATTTAGATCTCACTAAAATTTATCTAGTGCACATTCAACACACAAAACAACATGCTTAGCTACACGCTCTACTAATTGCATTTGTACAACTCAGTACGTTAACAATACTCCAAGAACTCCTACTTCTACTGTCGGTAGAATTCACAAGGACATTTACCACGTACAGAATAACGGAATATCCTGTATCTCCTTGAATTAAATCAAATCATTATCTTTCCCGTGCACTTAAATAAACAAAAAAATATATAATTTATTTTTTTAATGCTATCTTGAAGCTTTTTGATAAAATAATTACTATTAATAAAAAGAAACGTGCCTTTGTACTTTCATTTCTCGCAATGCTTCCACGCGAATACGGTAATCACGTGAGCGGATTATCGCCTCCGATATTCAAACACTCACTATTTTTTCACTCTCGGTCACCAAAAAACGCGTTGCTCGAATGTAGGGCGAAGGGAAAAGAAGTCTAAACAACGTTTTAAAACGCAACGCGCTATAACGGGTGCTCCGTCAGCAAAGACGCGCCGTGTACTGATCGGACGCATGCGTCGCATCGCGTCGCGTCGTGTTGCACGTGGCGGTGGCCGTCAGCTGTTGGGCGTCAACAAGTCCCGCTAGATATGGAGTGGGAGGTAGTTACCAACGGTTCCGAGCGAAATTGCGAGCCACTGTCTACCGCGAACCCATTGGGAAAGAGTCAGATCGACGAGAGAACGTCAATCCTCGCGAGGAATAATAAGATAAAAGATCGATGATAGACGATATCCGAAAGGTTATCATTGGACCAATTTAGAAGGAATTTATATTCAGACAATTTATATAGGGTGTCGCAAAACATTTTGCCAAACTTTACACTATATTCTAGAGATGAAAAGAAGATTCAATAGATACAAATCCGAAAATTTGCGAAAATTAACGAATTATATCAATTTTAAAGTATTTAAAAGTATTTAAAGTTTTTAGGACACTGTGTATATTCGATGGAATGCTTAATAAACGTCCATATAGACGAAATAACTGTTGTGCAGATATTATAAAAATTTAATTTAGATTATTTTATATTTTTGAGCTCTTACGCGATAATATAATAATGTGATACGAGCAATGTTGTACGTATTTGAGCTATATTGCAGTAACGATAAGAGAAAGAAGGTAAAAAACTTTTGTTCGTGAAGATTTTCTACACAAACACATTAGAAATTTATGATAAGATTAATCCTGCCAAGTAAGCTTGAGAAGTTCGAGCGTGCAGTACAACAAATTGAAGTTGAGACTTCGGAACAAAGAGACTCGATGAACGAATACTTATAAATAGATTTAGAAGAAGGATGATGTAGAAAGAACACGCTCGAAGAGGAGGGAGAAAGAGAGAAAGGGAAGAGCAGAAAAAGCGCGCGCGCACGCACAAAGCTAGATCAGAACAAAGAGAAGAAGCTGAGAAGAGAAAAGAGAGAGAGAGAACATGAAAGGACGCAAAGAGAAATGAAATAGGGCAGAAAAAAGAAGAGAATAGAACAGAGACGATGTCAGAAAAATGAGAGAAAAGAAGAGATGAGGATAGAGAACAGGATAAATGTGAAGGCTAATGGAGATTCTTACGCAACTCGTTTCGTAGTAAATGACGCGCTACAGTGCCAGTATACATTATACAAATGTACAGTGTATATCTAGGAAGGATATCATTCTTGTGTGAGCCGAAGGTTCACTTTCACCTGCCACTCTCAGCGAATTAGAACGTTTCTCGACGCATATCGGTCTGTTAAAATTATTTTCACACCAGTTTGCTTCTTTCGAGTATATTGGACACATTTATGCAAAAATATTAATTAACATGAAAAGCGAAAGAAAAATGAGTGTTGTGCACATTACTGAGTCAACAACATAAATTTCAGCGCTTTAAACTTTCCCAAATCGACTACAGCGAAAATAAAAGGCGACAAATCTTACTCGGAGATGAATTATTTCATTATTCTATGACACTTCGCTTATTAAATTTGCCAATTAAAACCAGTAATTATTAGCAGAAGCGTTAGCGAAGAATGTCGACTGTTAAATTAATTACTTGATAACTTTATTCTAATAAATATCGTATCTTTAATGTGAAATATTGAATTAATATTTCTTATTAATAATACGCAACAATAATATGATAAAATAATAAAATTGATAAAATAATGAAAAGTAAATCAGATTTCAATATTAAATAAATAACAGTCAGTAGCAAGCAAATAATTATATGTTTTTTACGTTTTTCACGCAACAGCTATTCGCGCTTAATTAATTATATTTACGCGAAAATTATTTTTACAATAAATTCCGAATCTACATTCCCTGGAGCTCTCAAATTAGAATCTTCCCCCTGCTATCATATATTTTTGCAATAATCGATTTTGCACGCGTGCAGTAATGCATAAGCAACAATATGTTAAGAGGATATAGATGATGATGGGATCTAATAGGATTCCGCGGTTTGCGTAGATTCCGCTAAAAGCCTCCAAACCAGCGGGCTACTATTACATTATCTAACGCATTATTATGCAACCTGTGGTAAGTCGGGGATAGAACCGCGTAGATTTTGTTTATCGCGCTATGTACTGCTATATACATCACACTCGGATATACAGAAGAATAAATATTATTCTCTTTCTACGCTATATAATTATAGCAAATATGAAAATTTAATCTTTTATTTTAATCTTTCACAATCTCTGGGAAAATTCATAAGCTATATTTAAAAGAGTATATGTATATATATTTATACTTAATATTATATATATAAATTAATATAACTGCGAACTCCACCCCACCTCAAACTCTGATTTATTTGTCTTACTTGAGCTGCTCAAATAGTCGAACTTTCATCCCTATTTAGTACCATACTTTTCGGTTTTAATACGGCCGCTGTCAAGGAACGCAATGAATTGTCCCGAGTTTACAAAAGGCGAAGGGGTAGTTTTCAACTCCGTGAGTTTCGGAAAGAAACATGGGGCAAACTCCAAAGAGAGGAGCTTAAAGAAATGATAAAATATCTTTGAGGATACATTTTCTAGCCCTGGAATTTATTTTGCAAAACAGTTACTTATGCGGTTTTTT
The DNA here is from genome assembly GCA_011638315.1 of Tetramorium parvispinum. Classification (NCBI taxonomy): domain Eukaryota; kingdom Metazoa; phylum Arthropoda; class Insecta; order Hymenoptera; family Formicidae; genus Tetramorium; species Tetramorium parvispinum. Next base: position 16,492 of record VBVR01001578.1, on the reverse strand, counting down.
TGCATATTTAAACAACAACGACACTTTACATAATTTATTCTGATAATTAAGTCTGCATAGATGTCAAATAAGTCTGCACCATCATATCGATTATGTCGATACGTTATAATATAATTCGACGGTTTATCATCGAAATTATCTTCTTGTTAGATAATACGAACGTGACCGGACCCATGTGACCGGAAGTGACTTCTACATCCCAAACGTGTCAAAACGGATAGGATAATAAGATTTCCGGCGGCAAACCTCAAAAGACGTTAGCTCAAGTAATCGCGAAAGTAACGGCGAGATAGATTTTGATTCTAACATTCCGCCAATAAACATACCGATATTGAATACTTTTACGTTTCTAAAAATTCACAAATTTATCTTGACTCGAAATAAAAATATCATACGATTCAATACAAGAATTAACTACATCGCATAAGAATAGTTCAATCTCTGTATATGACTCCAATTTACCGTAAAAACCAAAGGATATTTATAGGACATCCACATCAAAAAGAGATGTAATTTTAACCATGTTAATTAAATAATTAAATATATTTAATTTTTTTACAGACAAATTAAATTTCTGTTACCACTATTACTTTATTAATTTATGCTATTTTCATTTTACCATTGGAATTTATCATTATAAATATAGTATTTTACATTTTAATTTTATTATTATAATTAACCATTATAATAGAATTTTATTATTATAATTTATTCAACAATTTTATACACGTATAAAATTTGCGGAAAAAATCTTTGCGGAATATAAAAGACATTTATTAGAACAATTTTAAAGGACGGAGAAATATTTTATTTCTTTTACTTTGCTTCTACGCTTTCTAAAAATCTATATCTTGATATGTGATAACTGTACATTCATTTTGAAAACTAGAGTATGTTATAACATAGTGATTATTTTTGTACAATTAGAAGAAAATTCAATTCGCCGTGAAAAACATTCTCTAACTAGGTCAGGACACTTGACTCAATATTGCGTTATACGTCTTTAATGCCGAATTTCGGTGGCTGCATTAAAGACGGGATCGCGCCAGAAATTTTGTCGCCGCTAAGGATTAGAAGAGTGAGAGGGTGGTGCATGGATGATAGGCGGGCGAGGATAAAATCCTTAATTGAAACTGACATGGCGACGGCCGGTGTCAGATTGCAATTTCGTGCGACGGGGCCAGTTAAACTCACGAGCACGACATAATTACCGAAGTTGCCAGCAGCTCGTGGAACATCGTCGTTACCGGTGCAAGACAATGCCCGGATGCTACCCCTTACGACTTCCGGGTCATTCGTCTACTCCCCCTTTAGTCCCATCCCATCCACCGACCCGTCAACTTCTCGCCACTGCGAACAGATCGTACTGCAGCAATCTGGATTAATTTGGATGAAATTTGAATGAAGAAGCGGAAGTAGACCAACTCCAAGGTCGACTTTACGAAAACTTTTCGCGGGAACACCGTTTGCGGTTAACTCCATGGAAATTTTACAAATTTGAATTAATAGCATCGTGTTAATTGCGAATAATAATTGATTGAGCGAAAATTTGAATTATTAATTTAATCAATCTTTGATTTCTTGAAGGAATCCCGGTTTAAATTTCGTTGTTTTTTTATGCAACACATTGATTAACGTAGAAACGAACGGAGAAGAATTGCAGTATTTCGTTGACAAAAAGGTTTTTCTCGTTCTTCATACTTGTAAAAACTGTAGAATGTTATTCTCCGGCAAAAAACTTACGAGAAACTCCGTAAACCTTTCTATCGTGCAGCGCGTCGGATTGTTCGAACGTGTTTCAAAAGTACCTCTCTGGCCTACAATTTGTTTCTACGTCTGGCGATCCCCCTGGCGATCGATTATCAACGTTTTATTCTCGCATTTTATTCTCGGCGAGCCTTCAAGACAAAGAGGCGGCAATTTTTAGCGTAAAATCGGAATTTAGGACGCGAAGTCCGCATTTGGCGGCGCAAAAGACAAAAGCCTCGAAAAGGTCACGCATACTTTCGTCCCCGGGCAATCAGGTTAATGGAGTATCACCGGCCCGTTTTATCTTCCATACCGAGATCGCTTCAACGATTATTCAAGCATCCTCAATGACGAGAATTATGCGCCGAAACTCTTTTGGCGACACAGTCTATTACGTCGATCAATCTAGATTGAACGAAATAATATGCTGCGCGTTCTTGTAAACAGCTAATGTACCATTTCGTTTCTATTAATCAGTAGAAATCATCCCCGATAACGCAACACATTACGAGGGAGATAGAAAGCGGGGGGGGGGAGGGATAGTAGAACCATTTTCGGTCAAATCCGGAGAAACGACGAGGGGTGAAGAAAGCAAGCTGTGTTAAACCAAAACCTCTTGCGCTTCCCATCGGCCCCATAAATAACATTTATCCCTCAATTAGGGGGCCTCTTCCATTCTAATTCGTGAGCTTTATTATACAGGCGCATTATTACATCGAGCATGTGCATTGCGGAAACTATCCCATTTTGCTCAGTGCCCCAGTCCCCGCGGCGCTCCGTTTCCCCTATAATCCCCGGGTTACACGCGCAAGCTCTCAACACACGCTACAGCTTTCGCCCGTTCTTAAGCTCGCCGTAATCAATATTTCTTTTTTTTTTCTTTCTTTGCTAACGTTTATACGCGCGATTTACATTGAAATTTGTGGCTAATCGGGGGGAAGGAATCTCCCTGTACTTTGAAAGTTGATATATCGCGCGCTTTTCGGGAAAAAAGAGAAGGAAATTATAATTTTTATGCTTCGAAAGCGTTCTTTTAAGAAGCGTTCTTTTAAGAACGTGGTTGTTTTTAAGGGCGAAACTCTAAAACTATTCTGACTGTCGAGAAACAAATATTTTGCTTCCTAAACATACGAAGTGTATAAATATATTTTGCAATACAATTCACATGTGTTTTATATTCTGCACTTAAACTTCCTAAAACTAGATTGTATACATACAGAAAAATATATACTACCTACGAGTAAATACTTGTTCTAAGTATTTAGTAAGTTTATACATTCGCAAATCTATCATAAAGTCATCACAAACATTATATTAACTTAAAACATATTCTGGACTTGTAACGAGTACATCTTAATATTAAGAAAATATTTTCTGCTGAAAAAAATTATTAAACAAAATAAAATGACATCAATAATTGCTTCTCTCGTCTATAAAATGGTATTTTTCTGTGTGTACAAAAAACATCACTTTTTTTCTAATTTTTTCAAACAAATACTCACCATGAAGAAGTCTGCGTGGGTATCGCCGGTAGCGTTCCAGGTGGTAGGGACCGTCTCATCTGGCAGCAGGCTCTACCGTTGGCGGACACGTCTCCGCAACAGGCGGCTGGATTCGCGCACACGTGACGACCGACCCCGACGCCAGCGGTCGTCGTGGTCGTCGCGGCGCCGACGGTGCCGACGGTGCCGACAGCACCTGTGGCCGCGCCGAACTCGACCGCGGAAGTACGCCCTTTGGGCCTCAACAACGGTGACGTGGTGAACGTCTCGCGCTGAGTGGATGTCGTGCTGCTGGAGCTGCTGGACCCGGGACTCCCGCCCAACCGGCCGGACGTCGCGTACGCGAAGCCACGGAATCGGAAGTGCGTCTGATATGGATAACCGGCGGGCGGCGGTAGCCGATAATGATGATGAAAGCCAAGGTCGCGACGCATGTATGGATCACCTGGATCGCTCGCGGGCACGTATCGATCGGTCGGCGTGTGCGCCGCGGGTGGCACATATCTGTCCACGTACCTGGACAATCATAAAAACTAGGTTTTTAGCATTTCTGCTTGTACAGTTTGAAATAAGATCCGAAAAGCTTCTACCAAAAAACAAACCTTATTGGAAATTAAGTGACTAATTAAGAAAGACGTTACTGAAAATATCTAAAGTTGATTTCATGAATTTAATATTTGTTTTTCTCTGAATTATATAAAAAAAAATTATATTACGTTAATAAGATTTAAAAGAAAAAAGAAAACAGAAGGTATCTTTAAGATGTCTTCAAGATTGGTACATATTACGAGATGTATTTTTTATCATGTTAGCAATTTTTTATCATGTTGACTCTTACCTATCCGGATAGAGCACTTCGGGAGGCGGCTGGGGCACATATCGTTCAACCGGGGTGTGCGCAGTTGGGGGCACGTAGCTCACATTGGACGAGCAGTAGGTGCGATCGGTGGAGGACGTCACGACGGCGTTGGCGCATGAGATGGGTGTTATGCGACCGGTGTACCTGTCCTTGGGCTTCGGCAGGGACAGGTACTTGTCGGCGACGCTGCGTGCTGGCGAATAGCGATCAGCAGGAGTGTGAAAACGGTCAGCTCCGGGAGTAGTTTGAAATCGGTCACCACTACTGCCGGTGGCGAAGTATCGGTCTTGGTTGAACTGATGATCGTTCTGACTGCCGACCGAGTAGCGATCGTAGCTACTCTGGACCGATTTCGAGACCAGATATTTGTCAACAGTGCTCTTCGTGTTCTGATAGCCGCCGCCGCCGCCGCCGACGCCGACGCCGCGAAGGACATTCGACGACGCTTCGGACGTCGGCGAGATTGACGTGAAACGTTCGTTAGAGGCCGATGATTGGGTACCCGTCGTTGTGTAGGGCGAATGATACCTGGAGCCTGAATTTCGAAAGGAGAATTGGTACTAACAGCGATTAAAATCGGGAATAAAAATTTGTAAAATCGTGGATAGGATCGCAATTTAACAGGATTTCAAACAAAGCGTTGAAATCATATATGGATATGTGTAATTCACTATTTTTTATTGTTTCAATTCATTTTTTTATTATCTTTGAAAAGACGTTTTCAAAAAAACTCTGGCAACGATTTATTAAAAAATTCTGTAGCTAAAAAGTCTTAGTATTCATAAAAAATTTCTAATATTAAATATCTATCGTAGATTTTCCTTTCGCTCGGAAAAAGCAAGACGCACACTTACCGGTCTCTGATGAAGAGGATGACGAAGAGGATGTCGGCGCCAGCAGACGTTCGGTGGAGGAGACGATATAGCGCGGCGTCTCGGCGCTGGATAGCCTGCCGTCGTGCGCGGGTGACGATCCGGCCAGGTATCGATCGCTGGAGAACCTGTCGATCGATCGCGATTGGCTGCAACGCTGTAGCGCAAGGTCGTTGAAGCGATCGTTGCTGGACACGTATCGCGTCTGACTGCCGACTTCCGGAAAACCGGAGTATCGGCCGAAGTCGGCAGACGCTGGAGAGCCGATGGACCGATCGGTATACTTCTGGCAGACTGTCTCGACGCCTCGGTCAGTGTAGAGACGACGATTTTGTTCGGTACCGCTGGAGGAAGTTTGAAGTGATGAGCGGTCTGACGATGAATAGCGCTGATGCGCGCTCTCAGGATTAGGCGAATTCGAGAGGAACCTGCGGACATTCCAAATGGAAGGGATCGAGTAGACGTGAAGTGTATACTTTGAAAAAATAGAACAGTTTGTAATTTATGTAAATTATGTACTCTCTAAATTTCTTAGAGCGGCAATTCACTCAAACACTTGATCGAATCCACTTGAATTTGAGTGACTTTACACTTATATGGTGTGAATTCTTCTATCTGTTTTTGTTGTGCGGTGTAAAATTCTTTGATTCAATGAATTGTTCACTTCGAAACGAGTAACATGTTCACTCTACATTCGAGTTAAACAGTTATTTTTATGAAAAGTCAATTTTCACTGTTTACGAGTGGCAGTATTTTCACTCTCGCTTGAAGAGTGGCAGTATTTTCACTCGATTAGAGTTATATTTCACTCTAAGAAATTTAGAGAGTAATAAATGCAACAGTTATACAACATCAAGAGACGTTTCTCTACTTGATGGGACCCAAAAACCCAACCGACCGCAGTAGTTGACACATCCGCAAAGTTCTTAATCAAAATGTACTTAAGCTGACTTGAACTCACCTCTCGGTGGCCGCCGCCATCGCCGAGTACCGCTCGTGATGTGCTGTCGCAGGTGGGTCCTGTCGAGGATACCTATCGTGTATGGGCGACTCGCCCAAGTACCTTTCCGACTTGCCGACGAATCTCTCGGGCACCGGAGCGTGTATCGGCGAGGAAGATAATATCCTGTCGGTGGAAATGGCGGTGTAGCGAGTGTCTTTGGCGTAGACCGCGCTACCTTGGAGCCCCGTTTGTAGTCCAGCCTGAAGTCCTCCCAGGACCGGGGAGGATCCCGAGAGCAGGCGATCAGGTGGTCCAGCGTAGCGTTGTTGATCCTTAGCGTCACCTGCGGTTGACTGCTGACTGGCCAGCAACCGTTCGGCAGAGGCGAAGCGCTCCTTGGCGGGCATCGACGATGCTGTAGCAGTACTGTCGGTGCCGTACTTGGGCCCCGGAGAATTGGGGGACAGAATGCGATCAGCAGAAGGGTAACCAGCCAGGCTCTGGCTCGAGGCGTACTTCTCGCTCGGGCTGGGCGACAGTGGCGGTGGCGGGACGAAGCGGTCGTTCGCCGGTGCCGGCGACGGCGGCGACGGGAACGTCTCCGAGACGAAGGCGCCCGCGAGCGCGTTCGCGTTCGCGTACTCACCGGACCCGTTCGCAGCCGCCGTGTCGAAACGCAGCTCCGGATTGCAGACCGAGTAACGATCGCTCGGGATGGTCCGCTGCTCGCCGTGCAACGCGCTGAGATCGTTGAATCGCGCGAAGCGATCGGCGTGCGCGCCGCCGCCGTAGTGGCAGCCCCCCTGCAACGAGGACTGACCGAACGCCGAGGTCTGATAATGCCCGAAACGTTCGCAGCTCGTCTGTCGGCCGTCGGCGGTGCACTTAGTGAAATCAACCGACAACTTGTCGGACGATTTCTCGTGCCGCTCGCCCCCCATCCGACCGCCCACGTGCTCGCCGCTCTGGGCCTGATAATGTCCGAAACGCTCGCAACTCGGTTGACGATCCTCCCCGCACTTGGAGTAATCGATGCAAGACTTGTCCACGGCCTTCTCGTGCCGCTCACCCCCCAACCGACCCCCCACATGCTCGCCGCTTTGCGCCTGATAGTGCCCAAAGCGCTCGCAACTCGACGTACGCACTCCCTCTCCGCACTTGGAGAAGTCGATCGTAGGCTTCTCCGCGGATTTCTCGTGCCGATCGACCATCCGGGCCCCGACATGCTCGCTACTTTGGGTCTGTTGGTCTGACTGGTGACGCTCTTGACCCGATTGGCTCGCGGTACTCGTGACCGAACGCAAGTCGGACGATTGCTGCTGCTGCTGCTGTACTTGCTGCTTAAAGCAGTCGCTGGGATTGCTGGGGCCAATTTGGGTCCCCACGCCGCCGGAATTCGGCACGCTCGATCCGGGAAGCGGGGACGACGAGGACCCGTACTGCGCGATCGGGTGCTGGTGCAACAGGAGACGATCTCTTCGGCCATAGTCGTCGTCTGTCGGCATCCTGGTGGCCCGGGGCCCACTGTCAGGACATCTGCAATGAAAACCGTCATCGCGTGACATTCACTTGAAATTAATACTAATAAATGTTATATAAATGAAATAAATGGATCTTTCTTTACTCGTAATCTTCAACTTTCCAATCAATCTTTTATAAAATTAAAACATAGAATGAGAATCAGGCTCGAATTCCCGACTATGAATCGATCTCTTTCACATGGAAACAAGTGTCACTCCCTTGGAACAATACTAATCATGCGATATAAAATTAATTATTATGTTTAAAATTGGAATGACACATGGCTCGGTGTGAAAACGGTTGACTTGTAATCAACGAGTCCTAAATTTAATCCTGATTAGTTCCATATTATCACAGCATAATCGCATCATAAACTAATTCGTGCGAGAAAGAAAAAAGATAAAGAACATTAAAATTTTCCCTCAGTATCGAAATCTTATAAGATAAAAGTCTATAGTGAAAAGAAAAAGAAGATATTTAAAATTAATAAATTGATGAATTAGTAAAACACATTTGCTCTATTTTGTTTTATAATGACTTTGATCCAATGAAAAATGAAGTTAAATGAAAAATCTCATACAATTGTAATTTCTTTCTCTTTCTTCCTAATAGCCACTCAGAAAACGGCAATTTTGTTTTGGCTACATGCAAACATGTCCGCGCGCGCCAATTGCATACTTTTTTCACTCTCGATTGACGCATTGCAGAAATGAGGAATGAAAATTCTGCATTTACTCCGTAACCAACTATTTTTCCATTTCTCTCTCTCTTTTTATTCTTCTCCCTAGCTTGAAAACCGCCGGTCGATCGCCAATGCCTCAATTCCCGTGATGCATCGCGAGATGCAGCATTCTCCGATGGCTACTCGATATAAATATTTGATCGACCGCTCTTATTCATCGCGACCATCGTGCCATTCTTCTCGCATAGTAACAGCAGAATTAAAACAATAAAACAAACGCATCGTAAATTTCTTGCCATTAATTCGAATTGATGGCAAAATCGGTTAAAGAATTTCTATATTCAGAAACGGTTTTTACAGTTTTTTCGGTTCTTGTAAATTAATATAAAATTTAAATCTCTATTATACGTAATCCACTTATTACGAACGAATTTGCAATCAACATTATAAGTTTATAAAGTAATTACATTAAAATTCATTGTTTTATGTTTTCGACGAGATTTTTACCATTTTCATCATTACATGAATTAAATAACATTTAAAACAATTAAACATTTTGCAAATAAATTAATATGTGATAACATTTCGTATGAATACATTTGTGAAAAACCACTCCAAATAAGAATAATAAATTTAACTTTTAAATTAAAAATAATAATTACAACATTTTTATCTTTGTAACAAAAGTAAATAATTGTAATATCATTAATATCAAATTCGAGCAAATTAAACAAAATAAAATAGTTGATTTTTATTTTCTTCTTTCTCTCTCTTGTAGCATATTCTGTTGCTTGCGATATTTTGTGTCGTAGAAAGTAAAAAAATTAAAGTTATACGTGTAACAAGTATGTGCAACATGTACCTTAATCTCTCTCTACGAATTAACATAAATTAAATTCAAAAAGTAAGTTTCCACGGAAACTACGAGGACAGATGTTCCCACGCGATTGTCCCCAGAGTAATATTTGCATTATCCCGAGAGCCCTAGCCAGCGAGGAAATATTGAGATAACGCGTCAGGCATCTAGTAACGGCGTTTGATTCGCGCTGAAAACGAGCGACGACCGAAAACGCGTTTGTACAACACGCTAAACTTGCTAATTGCGAAAATCGCCGGCGGCGCCGCGCCGTTTTCTGCCTCGTTTGGCCTAGAAAGGACCAAAAGCGGCTTTGTAGCAGATTCTATATATAAAATAATACAGAAAGAAACATGATGTCAAGAGCGAATACCAATATTTTTCTTGTTTCCTAGAATTACGATAAGATGTCTCAGTAATAAGAAAAAGTAACGAGATGATAATAAGGGTTGAAATGCTTTTTAGAAGATTATTTGATTTAAAGTCGAGAGATTATTTGATCAAGCTAGAAAGAATGATATATACGGCCCTCTGCTCTCTATCATTTCGCATTGTCGGACGCCACTTCCGGTCCGGGCAGGCTGCCTATTCCTTCTGCGGAGCGTCAAAGAAATTCAAGAGAGCCTCCCTCGTTCGGCAGAACTGAATTTGACAAATGGTTTTATCCGGCAGTTGACGAGCGTACGTGCGCGCGACACGTGTCACGCGTGGCCGAATTCCCGATGGCGACGGGTGCCGAGAATACACCATCCCGACGAAATTTCGGAAGTCACGTCGAAGGACGTCGTCGCCCGTTCGCGAAACGACGCCGGGCCTCTCCCCGAGTCGAAACGACGCAGTGTGAAATATTTATGACGGAAAATTTTCCAGGATGATACTGGCGAGATTGCACGGTGATGGCTTTGCACGGCGATAGAAAGAAATTCCAGCACCCTTCTAAGCTTTAAAATTAAATTACATTTAAAAAGATCGGGAATTTCCATTATAAAAGAACGCGACGTTTTTTAAACTACGTTTCTAAACTATATTTTTTATGGTAAAGACAATTTAATTCTTTTAAAATAGAAGAAAATTTTGCATTAATGTATAAAATTTATAGATATTTATAATATTTAATTTAATGTCTATTTTAGAAAAAGATTTGTCAATTATTTAAATATTTAAAATTTCTCTGCAAAAGTTGAATAAATTTAATAAACTAAGAAAACTTTCCTCTCTTTTGTCCTTTTTCTCGTATGCATAATATTGAATTATCAATACCGATGATTATGTTAATAAAATAGGTATAAATACACAAATTGACAGAAAATACATTTCGAAAATTTGAAACTTTGATGAGATACAGTGTCAGAAATGTTAAATGCGACATGAATCTCGATGATTTTAGGTCAGATCGTTTATCGAACTCGCATTGCGACTTCTTTAATAGCGACTCGATTTGCCGAGATGGCGATTAATTCGTCCGACGACGAGCGGAGAGTTTCATCTTTTACGAGCATCTTTCGACGGTTGGCACGAGCCTGCCTGGCACCGATCCAAATTGAATCCATTTAAATACCTGGTCGCTGCCACCCAACCCTCGCCAGTGTAGCCCCCTAATTTCCGATTTTACGAGTACCGCCGCAATCCCTGCGCAAGGAATTGTCAGTGCCCTACGCGTACGTTTAATTTCGTTGATATAAAAATTCCATTTCTTCTTTTAATTATTAAGAAAAATATTGTAATGTAATTTATATTTCTTTATATCAAAAGTTAGTAAATTATTAGAAATAAATCATTATATTGTTGTAAATTTTATTTTTCAAAGAACTGTCTTTTTTTTAATTTTATTTATGCATTTATTCTCTGACATTTTGATACTTGATCACCAATCATTTTTCAACTCTTTTAAATTTTTTAATTACTGATAATATCTTGTTGCTTAATCATTTCCGTCGATTTATTTTACCTCATTTATTCTATTTCATTAATGTTTTCATTTTGATGAGATTAATAGAAATTATTGACAGAAAATGAAATTTTATCCGACATTCATTGTATATAATTTTTAATTATAAATGTAATTTTAATTTTTCTGAATAATTAAATTCCGATTAAATTAAATTAAATGTACGCTCAATCGTTAATATTTGTATCAAATATTAACGATTGAGCGAGAAGGAAATATGTTTTCTGCTGTAAATATTCGCTAAAAGAAATTTTGTCTTTTAATCCTGGAGTTTTATATCTTCGCGACGCGACACTACCGAATTAAGAAATTTTTAATCTCATAACCACCGACGATAATGGACTCTTACGAAACTATAATAATAGCAAGAGGCGTTCGTCACTCGCATAAAAGTATTTAAGTACTTCACTCTTTAGCAGACTGGATCGGAATTTCAATTGCTCGCTAATGGATTCTCGATTCCATCCGTTTGCTACTCCCGGGTCATGCGAGTCTAAAAGTACTCGAATTAGTATGCCGCCGGTAGATTCAAAGTTGGATTAGCCTGAGATCATGCGAGGCAATTATTATTCTATCGCCATAGTGACACTTTCGCTTGCTAAAATTGACAAGTTATCCTCAAAGTTAATTTAATTTATCACTCAGAAACATTTGTACGTCGTAAAGAGCTATTAAAATTATATTGTATATAGATAATATTATTTAAAAATTATAAATTATTATAATTTTAAAAATCAAAATTTAATTTAATTATAAAGCTAAAATTAAATATTAAAATTACCTAAAGTCAATCAAAGTTGCATTTATAACTCAAAAATATGTAATATTTGTGAATAGAAAATTATTAAAATGTCAAAGTTGTATAAAATCCTTTTATAAAAGTCAATCAAATTATTTAAAGTATGGTGTTTGAATATTTTAGTTTGAATACTTTAAAATGCGCATGATAAATGAAAAAAATTATTCAAAAACCGATTTTTCAGTCGCAAGAAATGCTTAAAACGGGATAAAATAATATCGCTGATTATTATCGTACAAACTGATCTAAAGATAATTTATAGCGATCATTCAACCTGATCTACGAATGAGAGAAATACACGATTTACGAGATACTAATATATTAACATGTATCCGGATTCGTACGCAGAAAAAATACCGCGAGGTAGGCGATACTAATTCGAGGCCTCAATAAATCATCTCTGCATCGCCGCTCTCCCGCGCCTCTCTTTACGAGGATAAGTATCCCCAGAGTGAGGTCGGTATTTATGAAAAATGATAAATAATAAGAAAGTATAATAAGCGACGCACTACCACGCCCCACTCGTGTCGCCTGTCCCCCCTATGTTACCCCCTATCGCCCACAACTCCCATTTCGATTTCGCCTCGTCTAACTGCAATATATTCACGTCCGCTACTCGACGGCTTTGTCCCTTCGTGCAAATATTTCCCTCGTCTCTCGAGCTCTTTCTCTTTCCTACTTTCCCCGATTGAACCACCATTTTTCTTCGCAAAATCTGGCAAAATCGCGGAAAAGTATCGGTCGGAAATATCAAAACTTTGGAGAGAAATGTCGCAACGTTGCAACAGAACAGCACGAGACTGACACTCTCTTGTTGCGCAAATTTTAATGTTGTAAAAAAACAATTATTTATCAAAATTATTAAATATACCATATCAAAGAAAATGAGAAACTCGTCAAATGTTCTCTCAACCGCGGCTTCTTTGCGTCAATCTATAACATCAATCTCTCCACGAAGTATCAGTATCATTTATCATAAATTTTCATTGTTACATGTCATACATGTTGTTTGTATGTTACGCCGCAAATTAAAATTTGACTAAACCCCAATCAAGATTTAGCCACGCAGCCATTGTTTCATTGTTTACACGCTTACACGAAGTTCGGTTTGGCGAACAGGCGAACGGTTTCCAGATAGATTAATAGTCGAATACTATCAATCAGCTGTGTTGAGTTATAACATTTATAACACGCCATATGCGAGGTGTTTTTCGCTGGAGAAAAAAATGCCGAGCAAACCGCCGCGCCGGTCGATGACCGGTGCCCGGCAAATGGGTCGTAGAGCGCGCGAGGCCATAAAATCTTATTTGTCGGTCGAGTAATGGCGACGCTAAGACGTGGCTGGCCTGTATCGCACATTCTACACTAGCCTCGTCCTCGAGTAACGTCTACTCAATCGCCATTGTTCGATTTTATTTATCGCGTTCATTAATCTTGTCTAGAATCTCTAGAATCCCTCCCGGCTTCAGAATCCGGAGAATTTCGCGTTGAATTACTTCTCTAAAACAGTTACCAATGCACGATACAATTTTTTATTATTCATTTATTCTTTAACCAAGTTATTTTCATGTATGACATTTAGATAGTTTTACTTGTAAGTGATTTTGATTCAAATTAATTAAAAATATTTAATTAATTAGAAGTCATTTTCTATAAAAGTATATTTAAATATTAAAGTGTTCTAAAATGTCAGTTTTCTTCTCTTTTCTCTTTTCCTTTATATATAAAATATATTTTAAACAATTTTATTTAATTATCAAATCGATATACATTAATTACTTTAAATATGAAATATATATAGATATAATTTTATTTTACTGAATAATTTATTAACAATCCACTCATCTCTATTTCAATACATTAATTTATCTTTACTTATTTACTACCTTATTTATTTACTAATTTATTTATGAAAAACAGAAAGATTCGATCAAAATTAAATTTTTTCAAATAAAAGACTAATTTTCGCAAGTTTTATCGGAAGAAATTCTGTTGCGCTAAATACCATAGTTGTTTCTGTAAAATGTCGGTTGCTCCGTTTGTACGGGTTTATTGTTGTTGCCGGCTGATTGGCGTTGCGGACAACATTACGAGATGAACCGAACGCGATAATTAATTATTCGCCCGGTGATAATTAATTTCGTGTACACGCATGCCGGCGCATTGCAGCTGCAATAGCAAAATTAGTGACGCACACAATGCAGCCGTGCTCATTACAGCTAATCAGTTGGACTGTCGTGGGACAATCGATACGATTATCCGTCACCCGCTATGACTAATAGTAGTATCGCTAATATCTAACAAAATATCGAATCGCGGCATTGTATGCTTGAAAAATAAGATTCAAGTCCAAGTTAAGGAGTAAACGATGACGATTGCGACGACAGGAAGTATGCCGCTCGACCGGCGCGGCAATCGGACAGAGATAAAGCGCGATTAATGCGAAGGGTAGGTAATTCGGCGTACGTAAAAGTCGTATATATCCGTCCGATCTCGCGCGAGATAATTGGGACGGGAAGTGCGGCGTGGAGTTGCAGCGCAAATATGTATCGGCGCTAATTACAAAACTGGAAGCACGTCCTGTGTCCCCTGTAAGATCGTGTCTCATGTAGCCGCAGCAGCCTCGTTAACCGGCTGCCACGCGATATTGTTGGCCCAGTATATGTGTGTGAGTGTGTGCACACATACACACACATACACACATACACTTCACCCTTGCGCGCACACGCGCACAGACGCGCGCGTACGTGTCGGGACACAGGAAACTACGTCGAAAGTTATATCTTATAGTTACGACACGTTATCGCGAAACTTGTACAACGTTACGTACATACGGGATGGAAACTGCACGCGAGTACCACGTGTGTACCGGGTGTCGCGGCAATAATCGAGCCTCATTCGCGCGTCGACGTGTCGCGTGCGATCGACCCCTCAATTAGATACTTCTGCTCGCCCTCCCCCGCACCTTTTTGCGATTCATTGCCGCATGATGACAAGGCTCTTCTTTTCGAGAAGACACGCAATATGTTCCACACTTGCCGTCACGTGACAGTTTAATGATTCGAAATAAAAAATTCAGGACCATGTAAATTTAATTTTCGCAATGAGCTAGGTAGGTAAGAGGTAATTTTTAATGTGTTATATAAAAATTTAACTTATTTTTTTAATTCTTAAAACAAGGAAATAAAGGTTTTCATAAAATGCAGATTCACTTTTGAGACATAGCAGTTTTCTTCTATTATTCTATTCGTTGCATCGTGACAAGGTTTTTCTTTTTATAAAACATGTAATGTATTCTACACTGTTATATTAAAGTTTAATCAAATTCTTTTATAAAGAATTTGGAAATTTAAAAAATTCCAACTTCTAAAAGTATGTAAATTCTAAAAATTTAGAATTATAATATATAATATAACTATAATATAAATTTAATTTATACTCAATGAACTATGTAATTTTGGTTGTGTTACAAAATAATTAATTTTTTTAATTTATTCTGTACTATCTTGTAGCAAAAAATAAAGCTTTTCGTAAAATATTTATTTTTAAGGCGCGGCAATCTTCCTCTATTGTTCTATTCATATTACTACATGACGGCAAAGCTCTTTTTTTAAAAAAGACATGCAAAATATTCCATATGTATGTATCACGTCAGATTTAATAAAGAATTTTGTAATAATAATAAAAAAATTTAAACTACATATATAAATTTAATTTACGCGACAAATTATGTAAATAAAACGCAATTTTAAATGTATTAAATAAATAATTTACTTAATTTTTTTACCTCCTTAAAATAAGAAGATAAAGCTTCCCATAGAAGGTTTACTTTTGAGAGGTGGCAGTCTTCTTTTATTGACGTTCTATATTCGTTGACGTTATAACAAGGGTCTTCTTTTTAAAATTTTTAAATAAATTTTAAATGATTTAATGAAAAATTTTCTAATAACAAATCTAAAATCAAAATTTCAGAACTATATAATTTAATTTACGTAATAAATTATACAGATAAAACGTGATCGTGATTGCATACGTAAATCGTGAAACTCACTTTTGAAAGGCAGTCTTCTTGTGTTACTTAATATTTAGATAAAAAGTCCTAATTTTATTTAATGATACCTATCGTGCGCCATTTAAACACGTTGCAAATCGGGAACTAACTCCATTTGCACAAAATTATATCGTATCCCTGCGTCGTATCTTTGCAGCGTTCAAGTTTCATGATATACACATATGGCGCAGATAATTCGCCGTAACATCGGATTTACTCGTCACTTCGATATTTCGAGACAAGGGAGCCAGGAGACGTTCCTTCCCCGGTTCCCCGGGCATGTCAAATTAACCGTGCCGTCGGAAGCTACTGAGTTTCGGGCACTACAAACTTCCGCTAATAAATGTAGAATACGCTGCTAATCCGCATCGGTGACTTAAGAACAAAGGGACTTGCCTGCCTCCTAATAGCGCATATACATATGCCGTATTATGCAGATTCTAATTTCCAACGGCGTGTTCCGCCCCAAAAACCAGCTCGGGCTTCGGCAAGAGATTACATATGTCATTTAAATTATCAAAGATTTTTCCATTTAAATTCCAGACTTCATTTCTGAGAAATAGATTTAGATTTTTTATAAAACATTTCTACATAATTAAAAAATAATTTAATCTTTTAGGAATCTTTTAAGAAAAGTTAAAAATTTATTAATAATTTGAATAATTAAAATTATCAAAAAGTTTTTAACTTTCAACGGTATTCATCAAAGA
>VBVR01001577.1:0-29016 GCA_011638315.1 Tetramorium parvispinum | reverse complement strand
CAATAAAGGTATATATATTTGAAATATATATATAATAAATAAAAAATATATATAAAATATATATATAATAAATAAATATGATAAACGAAGTACATAAGAAAAAAAATGTTTGTCATAATCTCATCACAAAAAAATTAATTAAATTTCATGAAATATAATCTTGGAAGAGAGAGAGAGAGAGATTTTTAATTGTAATTCTAATAATCATTTCAATAAAGAATATTAGAAAACTTCAATCATTTTTTCTAGCACTGTTAAATGGTACCACCGCGCACGACATTCGCATTTCTCGTTGTCACATTGTCAACAACGTTGTCTGTAAATACCAAAATGTCTGGCATGATTTTAGGCTTGCAACAAGACTAGTAGAGACTTCTAACAAACTCATGAAAGCTAATCAATTAGATGTCAAATTGAAATAAAAAGAGTATGCATGCTATTTATGTGATTTATATTTCAATAAAATATTCATATATATTGTATTATTTAATGTAAAAATACAATTATTTATTAATAATTATTTATTAATAAATAATATACAAATATAATTTGAAATTAATTTTTTCTTTAAAATACAAATAAAGATTAATTTTGTGCTGTTATTTAATAATATTATAAATATTGTTTATTGTATTAACGAATAACCTTAATTAAGTTATATATTATTGTAGGATTATCTTAAATTAAATGTAAAGATATATGTATATGCTAAAGATATGCCATTCAGAAGATTTCACTGCCAACTTTCTTGCACTTACAATCACCAAATGTATCAAAATATCCATATTGGTCATGACACATTATATAGCATTACTTACGAATGAATCTTTGATCTAAAAACAACACGTTGTTGTAACATATGTCAGTGACTATGCTAGATGTAATCTTAAAATTTTTTTCTCTTTTATTGTGCAACCCTCTACTACTTGTGAGTAAATAGATCGCTGAATGAGTCGACAGCTCGTTTTATCGATGGTTGAACTAAGAGCAACCTACTCAATATATCTTTCTTTTCAAGCGCACTATATTAAATCGGGCGACTGCAAGTGCACGTGTTCAAACCCTTGGGCAAATGGCTACCGAACATCAACTTATCAAGATGAAAAATAATTTAAGATTATAGTAATGTAATCGAGTTTTTTTCATAAATAAAAAATAATTGTGCCTATAGAATCAAAGCGTATTAATCATACGTTATTATATATTATTTTGATATTACGCAAAAAATTTAATTTTAAATTGTATACAATTACGTATTCTGAAGATATTTCTGAATAGAAAAATGCGATAGATAGAAAATAAGTCTTAAGTTTAAAAACAGATGATTTATAAACAAGATTTTCAATTTTTACGCCGCAAGCTTGAAACAAATAAATGAATGTTTTCTTTATAATTCTTTTTAAAACTATCTCAAACGTCTCAAAGTTATGCAGCTCTCAATTACATTACGATAAATACTCTGTGTTCTTTTGAAGAAGAGCAGCAAATGAGGCATGTGACTTATTGTTAGATCTTTGTCACGTTTGTCTAAATCTGTCTAAATCTGTACGAAACTTTAAAGTCGATTTCTACGAATTAACTATTTTCATATTGATTTTAAATGTTTAACTTTCTATATAATCAATTATGTAATATTATACATTTTAATTAATAAAATATTTTGAAATATCTACATACTAAAAAAAATTTTTATCTAATACAATACAATTAAAAAGAAATCAATGACCGACATTTAAAAAAGTATTTCAGAAAATATTGGAGAACGTAATCTTGGTACATTTGAAGCTCATGTAACATAATAAAAATGATGAGGGAGCGACATCCTCTGCGACTCGGCACCTTCGAAGGTGCCGCAGTCGACCGAGCCGAAGTCGATTTGGCAACTACCCTCGGACAACGTGGGCGTCTAGCGTGGTTTAGTGATTCTCCTCGGTGATGATGAAGACGACAAGAACGACGACGGTGACGAACGTGTTGGCCGTTCCTGGTGGGGACCAACATCAATGCGCTTGCGTCGGCCGTCATTTTGACGATGCCATGGAACGGCCGGCGCGCCATACGAACGACGACGGGTCGCGCACTACGAGTAGGGCGCTGGTCGGCTCCGAAACCCCGAGGAGGAGGAAGAAGAAGAAGAAGAAGAAGATCGTGGAAGAAAGTGGAGGTGAACTCACCAACGACTGAGATCGAGGCGGTTTGACTTAGCCAGTGGCGGATAGGAGGATCGTTATTATACGCGGAGGGTGTCCAAACCGAGGACTCGAATCCCGCAAAGTACGAGGAGAAACCAGAGCATTATTGCAAGCAAGTAGAGGACGAAGCGAGGAAGATGTCTTCAGCGGTCGCTAAAACCTCTAAGTACACGTACCGCTCTACTGGCGGTGCGGGTGCTGCCGATGTTAGCATCGAATACAGCGCCGACCTGAGCGCTCTCACCAGGCTCGAGGTAGGTCCTGCGGAAAAGTGCCTCTGATATGTCCTTCGGTAGAAGAGAGAACGACGTCGATGATAAGAAAGAAATACTTTTCTGATCGTTTCTTTTATTTGCTGTCCTCTAATTATGAATCTACAGTTTAATGTCTTCAAGAGTTGATTAATTAATTATCGAAATAATTATTGTTTTATCAGAAATTTAATTTAAAAAAGATGAATATAAATTTGATGAAATAATTAGATATCAGAAGAATTTTTAATACAATAAACTATATTTTTTAACGTATTAATATTCAATTTCAATGAAAATTTCGTTACATGAGAATTAGAAATTCATAAATCTCGCTGAAATCGTTTTACAATGAAAATTTGTTTAATAACAGGAGGATAATTGTTTTTTAAAATACGGATTGAATCAAAGTCAGAATTTTAAATAAATCAACAAGATTTGCCAGGCCACTCAATTAATATCGCAGCGATTACGTGATGGCGGCGAACAAAAAGGACGCATCGACCGACGTTCTCCAGCACTCCCTCAGGAAACGCACGGTCGCATCTATTAATCGCTAGGTCCTAATGAAGGTGAAGCTTCAGCAAAGGTTTCCGTGCGTCATTAAAACATTAACCATCAGTGATACGCGATGGATTCGCACATGAACAACGCGGAGCAGTGAACCAATCGCGAAGGTAGTGAATCGCGAAAGTTCAGTGACCATAAGGGATGTTAGTGCCAATCCGACGAGGAAACAAAGTGTACGACGTTCTGTAGCTATCGGATTGCTCGCGCACGAAAATAGTCGGTGAAATATCGGTCTGAAATGACGATCGTGCCAAGGCGCCAGATCGATACCGCTTCGAGATACCGTCTGCCAATGCCACGCTAATGTCCACGAGGCACTTTGCCCGATTCTCCTTCGGATCCTTCGGAGGATTTGCCCTTCTATGGCGTATCCCGTCTCAAGTTTAAAGAGATCGCATTGTCGCCTCTGCATGACCAAGTAAGATCAAGTCATTTCTTCGTCCCCTGCAAACGGTAGCTCGGCCGCTTTTCTCGACGTAATCTAACGTCACTGCGCGCCTCTCTTGAAATAATCTCTGCCGAGCGGCTCGATGGGCGCGCTAAGCAGACATCGCGACGTCGTTCTCTCCTTCTACCGAGGACGAATCTATTCTACGGAGGTCGTCCGTCTTTCCGAAATACCGAGCCTTCGCTCTTGGATATTTTCGTCGGACGATTACGTAAAGCGTCGACCCTCTATAACGGGCGCCGTTATAGAGGATACCCCTCTAATCCTTATTGCCTCTCTTTTCAGGACAAAATCCGTCTGCTACAGGATGACCTGGAGTCTGAGAGAGAGCTGCGTCAGAGGGTGAGTTTCATGAATGTCTTCATGTTTTTACAGTATCTGAAAATCAGTCTTGAAGCTTCTTAATGCATCAAGTACAATGGCGGACATCGATGGCGTCTACTGTGATATTTGAACTCGCATTTTTCGTAATGTCAGGTTTACAAAACTTTGCTACATATAGAAACAAATGAATGATAAAATTAACTAATTAGTTATTTTATATACATTCTACGAAATATTATCGGTTATTAAAATATTTAGTATAACTGTTTTATTAAAATATAATAATTTCATTAATTATTATCTAGTTAGTTTAGATTAATTAATTAATTAAAAATTATCGTAAATGCTTAACATATCAGCTAACTAATCTTAACTATATACATCACAAAAACATTAAAAAGTAATATTAATAGCAAAATAGTTAAAGAAAGGGGCCAATTTGACAATTTAAGTATGAATATGACTTATTTGACGAAGGAATTAATAAAAATGATAAAAATCCCGTTTCTGTAAAAATTCTTATGCTATATTTTGGTAATTTTTTTTACAATCCATAATTCGCGATACGATCAAAAATTATCGTAATCGAAGACTATTATGTTGTGAGAATTACATTCTCGATAATCGATAATATTCGTTAGATATTACTTAAAAATGGATATAGAAAGCAACTAAGGGCGGTAATTCATTGCAGAGTGGGGAGTAGTAGGTCAAAATGTCCAGCTCTTGAGTTGCATCTATTTTTAGGAACGCGAAGCTCTTCGGGATCGTTCCCGCATTCCTGCGCTGTATTCAACACTGCTCGCCTACTTTCATAAACGAGGAAAACATTATCGCATAATCTCCTCAGAAATTTATATAATTCATAAATGTTTCAAGCTAGTATTTTAAAAATTCATACAAACATTATGAAAGAACATAATGTTTCAAAATAATTTCATTCTACCTACACAAACGAAAAAACGTTTTGTTCTTTACATCACAAACTAATTTATCTACTAAAAATGTTTCTAATTTAAGAATTCGTTTTTACATACAATTTTGTGAAATTTTATACACGTCTAATCAGATGATTATACAACAGAAATTGAAAAAGGCAGATTTCAAATAAAAAATTAAATTTCATTAAAACTTCTTAGATCACATTATTATTTTGTTATTATCTATTAAAATTCCGTAGAAATCGGATTGGTGTGTAACGGAACCCGTGACTTGAACGACTGCCAAAAATTTTCCTCGTGCGCGCGTTTTGAAGCTATAAAGCTCGAAAATTGATATGACGGTTACGGCGCACGGTGTACGCTTTCAGAACACCTTACAGATCTTCATTTATATGGAATGCATCATATTACATTTAAGAATTGCAAATCTCTTGACTATTGGAAAGCAAATAGTTCTTTTAATTTTTTATAATGCATAAATACATGACAGTTTAACATACGTTGATCATTAAATTGCGAGTGTGTTACATAACTATAATAAAATTGAAAAAACAAAAGTTCAATTTATATAAGTTTATTTTCTACATTAAGTTAGTAAATTTGTATGCATTGTGTTTGCAATTCCTGATAACAGCTACTTTTTATTAAAATGCATTTATTCTCTGTTATATATTTAAAATAATGTTGGTTAAAATAATAATTGAAATGTAATATCTAATAAATCTAATTAAAATCATAATCCACAATTTCAGTTGATCGTAAAAGGAATATTGCGATCGTCTTTTTTCACGTGAAATGCTTCGTTTGTAATATGAATAAGAGTCCCAATATAGACGCGCCGCGTTCGAAAATAGATTGTCCTATTCACGATGAAGTAACTTGACGTCAAGCTACCACTCAAGATATTGTGGCGAACACCGTCATGCGATTCCTTTGATCAAAACAATAACCGCAACTTGATTGCATTTGTTATCAAGACTCATTTTTAAGGATTTAATTTCACATGTAATTACACTGGCTTACACAAGAGAACGTATGATAAGAAAATGTTTTTAAGCTAAAGAAGAATACACTTCAAAATAAGAAGATTATATTATTTGTTTACTTCATTTCAAGTAAAAGAAGTAACATAAAACAATATCAAGTATTATAAAATAATTCTAATATTTTTGTCATTAATTTATATGAAACTTATAAATTTACTTAAAAAATCAATCTTCAAATTAGATTTTAGATGACACTCATAAATTTGGTAGTTGATAATGTCGTCATAAATTTGAAAATTATTTACTCTTTTTTTATGTAATTTTTTCAGATCGAACGTGAGCGCGCTGACTTAAGCGTGCAAGTCATCCAATTATCCGAACGTCTCGAAGAGGCCGAGGGTGGCGCCGAATCTCAAGTGAGTACTTGAATTTTACGGAGATAATTTTTTGGTTTAGATGAAATGCAATTACAAAAGAAAACAATAAATCCCTAAATGTAAATTACGTACAATTAATGACTCTTTCACTTAGTTTGAGATCAACAAGAAGAGGGACATGGAACTGGCCAAGCTGCGTAAACTACTCGAAGATGTCCATATTGAGAGTGAGGAGACCGCACATCTCTTGCGCAAGAAGCATCAGGAGATCGTTGTCGATTTTCAGGATCAGATTGATCAGCTTTCGAAAGCACGTGCCAGGTAACGGGAAACATGATTGTCATTTATCTTAATTATTTATGAAACTCTTTCAATCAGTTGAACACTACGATTATATATATAATTTGTTCAAGACACTCTTTACAATATTTCTTCTATAACTATTTGTCTCACTATTAAGTATTTATAGATTCGATTAGCTATTTTAAGCTTCCAAATTTAATGTTCCGGATAGAGAATCACTGACCGAAACCAGAACGCCGTGCATTTTAGAAAGTGCGCGAGCATATATACATTCGCGATTGCAAAGCAGCCGCAATGTAAATGTTTGTTAATCTTCTGTTAAAACGGGAGCGCACAAGTGTGTTCAGGGAGCGTCAATAAACAGCTGAGTATTGGCCGGAAATTCAGCGAATACCGGTTTCATAAGAAAGCGTCTCGTGGAGAAGACAAGACGCTAATAGGGAGGAAGTATAATGAATCACGATGTCACATGCGTAATTATAACGCGGTTCGTCACAAACGAGAGTGACTGTAGGTAAGAAAATTTGTGCGAATTATACAAGTCGCACTGGCCACAGTCCAAACCAGAAAACGATTCGCAACTGAAATACACGAAGATTCAGTATCCCGGCTCTTCTAAACATAGTCGCTTCTTCGAGGCGCCGATTCTGTCGTTCGTACAAGGACGATGACAGCCTTGGAAACATGCATTAATTAGATTACTAATTGGCCGCGCAATGTAACGTCCGTGACCGCTTTTAGTTCCGCTTTTTCGGTAGCTTTCGATAGAGAATGAAACAATCACATGAGCTGTCTGAAAGACAAAGCTTCGTTCAGCAGTTCAACAACATTCTAAATGCTATTCTGGATCAAATTGAAATCACCAGAATTATAAATACATTCTCAAAATATCAAATATAAATTTTAGTTATAGAATACAAAAGAAATTGTATAAAATAGCCTAAAATTTATATACATTTCATAATTATTCATCAATATTTTAAATACACAAAAACTTTGGCAAAAACATTATTCAACATTAACTTGCAAGTTATAATAAACAAATATAGTTATAAGCTGTGCGAGCAAAAGCAAGACAGAGAGAGAACGAGAAACGCATGAGAGAAACAGAAGAAGACAGTATGTTTTTGCATTAAGAACGAGAGAAAAGAGTAACGGAGTTACGAGTCTTATTATATTATTCTTCTTTCCTATTCCGTGAATATAGATAAAAAATTTTACATTTGAAATTTTATTACAAATAGTTTCGTTATTTACAATATATTACATTATTATTGTGTCAATCAATAATTTCCCAAAATTTAATTCAAAACAGCCGATACATGGTTGCTAAAAATAATAAGTAATCAACGCAGCTGTTGCTTCGTTTCAGAAATCCATCTACGCAAGTAGTATCAAATATAATCCGGTTACATTTTCCTCATGATTTCATTGCCGATTATAAGTCGTAACCCACGCAAGTGACATTGACAAAATTTTGAAATATATAAAAATAGAGGAATCAATTTATAAGTGACTCTCATCTTCGTTCTTTCAATAATCTTGCATGATATTTTCCGGTTATTTGACTCTGTTCATTGTTATCTATCATTGTAACTTTTATTTTCCCCTAATTTCGAGATATTTTTCCAAAAATTAACTATTTTAATTAAATTTTCGGTATAATACTACGTAAATTTTTTATCTATATTTATGGAATAGGAAAGAAGAATAATATAATAAGACTCGTACCTCCGTTACTCTTTTCTCTCGTTCTTTATGCAAAAACATACTGTCTTCTTCTGTTTCTCTCATGCGTTTCTCATTCTCTCTCTGTCTTGCTTTTGCTCGCACAGCTTATGACTATTTTTAACCGTGCGAGACGCGTGGTAATCCACAACCCCAACGTTGGCGCGCCATATTAGTACACGCGACCGGCCAGAGAACCCCCACTATCTTTGGAATCGGTTAACTGACATCGTACACCCTCTATCTTATGCAGGAGATCCAGTGTATTGCTCCAATTTTTTTCATACTGTCTACAAAAAAATGGAATTACTCATAATATTCTTTTCTTTGTATGCTTTACATGTAGAGATCACGCGACAAGGTGTTGCATTATACTTTATTTGGAACTGTATATTAGTTTAGACACTTAATCTTTTAAAATTTTTTCTTGATAATATTATTGAGATGCTCCAGAATTTTTTAATTAAGAAATTGAATCTTTAAGAAATTGAAAATACCAAAAATATTTTAAAATTTGCTTTATTAATCGAATTGATAGAATATTAATTTAATGCCTTCAAAATATATTGTAAATATTCATGCTTATTTAATATGAATAGATTTAGTTTCGCTCTTTTTTTATTCAGCATATTATATATGTATAATTGTTTACATATTTCTGATGAAATTTAATAAATCTCATTAAAAGCAGATTTTTAAGTAATATGTATTAAGTTACAAATTAAAAATGCAGTCAATATTTAATTACTGATTGTATTGAAATTTAATACTTTAGTTGCTTTTTTACATACAAATAGTATTTTTAAAATAATAAATAAAATTCTAAAGATAAAATTATTTTAGTAACTGTTTTATGATTTCAGAGCTGACAAGGAAAAATCTAAATTCCAGCAGGAAGTGTATGAGCTCCTCGCTCAACTTGACAATGTTACTAAAGAAAAGATGATGTCAATAAAAACAGTCGAGAAACTCGAGATACACATATCTGAATTGAACGTTAAAATCGAAGAATTAAATCGTACGATTGTCGATATCACCAGTCACAAAACTCGGCTGTCGCAAGAGAATATTGAATTAGTTAAAGAGGTGCAAGATCTGAAGGTAATAGACATTTTGTAGTTTTGAGCGAATTATATTTTTCAATGTACTACAGAGCACTGATTATTTAAATAAAATTAGGTGAACATCGAGAATGTTACCTATCTGAGGACGCAAATCGCGGGTCAACTCGAGGATGCCCGCCGTCGTCTTGAAGATGAAGATCGTCGTCGTTCATTGCTCGAAGCTTCTTTACACCAGGTATAATTTTATTGATTTCTACAACTTTCTTTAAAACAAATAATTTGTCTTGAATATTTAATGACAAAATTTTCTTCAATTTAAGAAATCAGTATTTATTAAACAATCAAATAACTTTGATTACTAGGTTAAAAACAGATAGTTTACATTTTACATATTAACAATTTCTTGTATAAATATTTTATACAAATTTATCACATTAAGATAATATTTCTTATAAAGAATAGAAAAAGATTGATAAAATTAATTAATTGTGTTTCGTTTTATGTTACGTTAAATATTAAAAAGAAACAAAAGTCGGTTCAGAGTACAATTATATTTTATTAATTAAGAGGAACTTTATTGAGAGAAATCTATTAAAAGAAATAAATAAAATTAAATAATTATGAATTAATTGATTTAAAATAAATTAATAGGTCGAGGTGGAATTGGAGTCCGTCCGCGTCCAGCTGGAAGAAGAATCTGAGGCGCGTTTGGATATCGAACGTCAATTGGTTAAAGCTAATGGAGAAGTCTCGATGTGGAGATCGAAATACGAAACCGAGGCTAACGCTCGTATCGAAGAGGTAATAAACATTATTACAAAAACATAATTACGTTTCGTATGTAACTTAATAATTACTTTCGTACCTGTGTTATTAATTTTCGTACTTCTCATTCATGCTGAAATCCGAGATGACGAATAACTAATATTTAACACCATTTTACACAGGTAGAAGAACTTCGTCGCAAATATGGCGCTCGCATCCAAGAACAGGAAGAACAAATTGAAACTTTGCTTGTGAAGATCAACAATCTCGAGAAGCAGAAATCGCGCTTGCAATCCGAAGTGGAAGTTTTGATCATTGATTTAGAGAAGGTAAGATTTGCGTTCTAGTTTTGGGTTGTCATATCTTTTCTTGAGAAAACGAATATTTCACATTCTTAGATAGAGGAAAATTTCTCATATTTTTCCAACTCCTTTCTTTCAGGCCAATGCAACTGCTCGTGAACTTCAGAAGCGTGTTGAACATCTTGAAAAGATCAACATAGAATTGAAGAGCCGTTTGGACGAAACCCTTGCCATGTATGAACAAAGCCAGCGCGATCTCCGCAACAAACAGCAAGAACTACAACGCGTAAATGCCGAGCTCGATAAGACCCGTGAATTGAAAGATCAATTGGCCCGCGACAACAAGAAACTTGCAGGTAATTGTCATTATTTATTCATTTATTCATATAATACGCAATCTGAAAATATAACAAAATCATAAGCCATAAATTTTTCTAATCAATTATTATATTCTGCAAGCTATTTTACATTCGGATATGTTTTTAACAGAATTGAAATCTTCCTTTCTATATAATAAATAGTTCTTTAATCATCTTTCTCTTGAATAGAATATAGATATTTTTTTCATAAAATAGAAAATTATTTAATAAATACTTAAATTGTAAGCTTTATTAATTTTAATAATATTTATGTAGATGATCTTAGCGACGCAAAGAATCAGTTGGCTGACATGACTCGTAGACTTCATGAACTGGAGCTGGAACTTCGCCGATTGGAGAACGAACGTGAAGAATTGGCTGCCGCCTACAAGGAAGCTGAAGCAGTGAGTAATCCCATACTTGTATAACTTAAACATTATTTTAATGAAAAAGATATTAGATCATTAACAGCAATATTTGTAATTAGAATTTTTAGATAAATTTAGATTTTGAAGCTCTTAAAAAAATTAGTTTTTTATATTAATTAAAAACTTAAATAGAGTTTAATAATTTATCTCACAAATATATCTTAAATTATTTATTTGGTACAATAATCAAAAAACAAAATTTTTTATCGGAATTTTTTAAGAACATTAAGGAATGTAGAATATAAATGATACTATATAAAGGGAACTTAAGGTATTAAATAAAGACAAATTCGATCTAAGGGCCGCAAAATTGAAGAGCAACGTTCTCAGAGATTGTCAGCTGAATTGAGTCAAATGCGTCACGATTTCGAACGTCGCATTGCTGAAAAGGACGAAGAGATTGAAGCTATTCGGTAAGTTCTTAAAAGTATTTGTTTTGTATGTTTTATCTATAACTGTTCATACTTTATACATTTTTGATAAATCACTTAATATTAATTAATTTTATTCATTTGAGCTTTTGCAGCAATTATAATTTTAATATATGTATATTTTCTTACTACTTTTTATTATGCTTCCAAATCAAGGCTATACTACATTTTTCAGTTAAAATTACATGTTCTATTAAAATAAGGTTTACATTATTCCAACCTGGGATTAAGAGAAAGAAAATTATTCTTTTTAATATTATATTAATGCAATTAATATTAATATGAGAAAAATGATGAGAAAATAATAAAATGTCTCAATTATTAATATTATCTAGACTAATATTATCTTAGATTGTAATATAATCAACGTTATTATTGATCAATCATCACAAATCGAGAAGAATTATTATTATTAATGTTACATATAAAATATTGATTAAATTTATTATTGTGATCAATTCATATATTTAACGATATAAGAAATTTGTTTCCATGACTTTTAATTGTTTATTTATATCCGATAAAGTAACATTTTGATATTACTATTAATTACACTTACAAGCGTTATTTTATTCAAAGATTTCAAAGAAAAAGGAATTCAATTATCTTTAATTTTTAAAAATATTCAATTTTCTTTAATTTTATAGAAATAGATTAAAAAGTAGTAGTTACAAATTATTCTATAATCGATATGTATTTTACATAAACATCTTGATTACACTTTGCAATAATAATTTATGTGTATTAAAACTAATTATGGATATTCCGATCCATAATTAACCCCAATATAAAAAGGAGTATAGTGTAATAGAGCATAGAGAGATTGACATTAATAAGAACAGACAATGACAATTTATACAACGATTTATACGAGACTATTAATAAGTACGATCAGTCATGATCTAATTATTATTGAGAGGTGCTGATTGGTTGTCCCCGATGTGGCAATCGCAACGAAAACTACAAAAGATACCACCTAACCATCGGCCCAATTTTTATCGACGATCTTGTCACAAGTGTCACCATCCTCTGCAGATCTGTTCATAGAAATCACAAATGTATAAAAAAATCCATCACACAATATATTAGATAGAACCAGAA
The DNA here is from genome assembly GCA_011638315.1 of Tetramorium parvispinum. Taxonomy (NCBI): domain Eukaryota; kingdom Metazoa; phylum Arthropoda; class Insecta; order Hymenoptera; family Formicidae; genus Tetramorium; species Tetramorium parvispinum. Next base: position 16,446 of record VBVR01001577.1, on the reverse strand, counting down.
ATCTGACAATAACAGAAAATAATTAAACTCTCTAGAAACAAAAATTTATAAGAAACGACAATCTAAAAGATCTCTTACAAAAATCTTTTTTCCATCGCAAATCTTTAAGTTACTTGAATAAAGAAATTAAGTGAACATTTGTGTGGACATTAAAAATTTTTATCAAATATGGCGGGTTACATGCCACCAATTCATATGCCATTAGAATCAAAATGGCGACATCATCCAACATATATTTACTCAAGAAACTACGGATATGGAATAAATTATTATCAACCAATGATTGATTACATGGATTCCAAGAGACTCGCATCGAGATCATCTTTATCAAACCTTGACAGAAAAATAGAATTACCTGAATTACCATGGTCTGACAGTAGAGTCTTGTGGCAAGACAAAAGGGTACAACCTTATACGAGAGACGATCTTATTAAATATGCAATCGACGCTGAGGACGAAGCCAGAGATCACCTGTCTCGTTTTAAGGTACGGTAGCGAGAAATGCTGATAAGTTTTCGCGAAGGGAAGTTTCTGGGAAATAGGCGATCCGTTCTCCGAGTGCTGCGCGACTTGGTGCCTGCTTGACCTTTTCGGTTTCTAAATTTGGTGCCGTGGAAGAGGTTGTTGTATTTCAAGTGGCATCAAAGACGTCTGCACGGATGCTGTGCGTAATTCGTGTCATTATTGACGTCGTTGCATTTTCTCGTTTCGTAACTTATTTTGTTTGTTTTCATGCAGAAGTAATAATACATCATTAAGAGTTCTCTTTATTTAATTTCGCGTATATATAATACAGACAAAAATTAATTATTTATGAATACTATATCTCAGTTTTTTATATTTGTTTTCAGTCATAATTCCTCAATTTTGCACTGATTTTGTAAAAAATTGTTTTGGGAATAATAATTAAATATAAAAAATGAGTCTAATAAGTATTAAAAATGCAATTATTTGAAATTGCAATCATTGCAATACGTTGCCGGGTTGCAAACATTTTCCGTGGTCTTTGGAGAAAGTACGGTTGATTATGTTAGCCTTGCATCTCGGCCATCGTGCCACTTAAGAGAAGCCAATGATTTCTTGCCGGCATTGACAGACGGTGAGCTTCTACGGTCTCACCACTTCTTCCTATCGGTCTGATATTTTCTAGAAGAAACATAAAAGTGCTATTGAAACTAATTACCGTAGAAAATCGTTTTATATATAATTTGTCACAGTATTGTCGTTACAATCAAATTTTATGATATGAATTAACTGAATTAATTGTAATTGTGAAGATATTTTTTAATAAGTTGAAAAGTTAAAAAGTATATATATATATATATATATATAATATTATAGCCAATCAATTAACTTAATTAATTTGTTCTATATATTGTAATAGAAGAACTTTGAAATTTTATTATAGCTGATATTATTTATTAGTACAATAATAATCTAATGTCTATTATACTGCAGATAATATGTAGCATAAATAATAGCTTCTTTTGCAAGAGATATTTTTGACGGAAATATATGCACAAATTTTGCGCGTTCTAATTTTATATGTCATGGAAAGAACAGTTAGCTAATCGTTGATAGTTACGATCAAATAGATAGTTCTTGGTAGACTAATGTTTCATAAAACACATGTAACTATCTTATCAAATATCTTTTTTTTAATTACAAACATACATATAGCAGTTCTTTGTTTTAAAAACCGCTTTGTATTAAAGATAAGCAAAGTTAGCATCTCAAAAGGAATTTAATTTATTCGTTTTTCGTAATTCATCTTCATGCAACACCTGCTATTTCGCTTACAATTGACGTAATTATTCACTCACGTGCACGCTTCCCTAACGCCCAGAATGTGTAAACGTGGCTTTACATAATTTTCACATACGTTGAGATGACTTCCCGGGCTTAAGCGAATAACACAGGAGTTCTCACGGCCTCCAATATGGCTACTACACAATAGCGAGCATGGGTGATCTTCATATGCTCTACGAAACTATTCTTAAGCGACCAACAAACTAATTAGAACACGTATAGTATGGCGCTTCGGGTGCTTGAATGGATACAAGACGTGCAAGACGTAATTATTTTCCTTTCATTTTCGATAATAACGTTTATAACAAAGGAATAGGTAATAATCTTATAAAGCTTCTCTACGCAATATACCTTGATACGTTTTATCATAGAAAAAAATAAAAAGATGCGAATGTAAAAGAATAAAAGTAAAAATTTTGGAATATTAAATTTAATATTAAAAGATGATTTAACGATTATCATAATTAATTTTTTTATAAATTGTAATATTTGCGGTTTTAAATCAACAATTTAATTAATTTATATTTATATTTATACGCACACACATTTTATATTCTATAATTGAATACAAAATAAAGTCATATAAATTAATAAAGAATTAAAGAAATAAAGTATTAGTAAAATAAAAGTAAAATTATGTTAGCTTTATTATGAAATCGTAATGTTTTTACTGCAGTTAAATCTTCCAAGATCTTGAGCGCAACGTATTATTATCTTTACATAAGTTATAATATCCTATGATTTTATTTTCGCAGTATAATCATAGACAATTAATGTAGAAAATAAAGAAATACAATTAATCGCAATAGCCGTGAAGCCGTCACTTTCTCCGATTCTAGTCATCCTGTTCTGCTTTTAGATGCTATTCGCACTGTTCTGCGTCCTGTTAATTGGACATCATGTACAAGCGGTAGTCAACAAGGCGACCTCGCAAGTTCCATTAACCAAGGAAGAGGAGAAATCCAACAAGGTCAAAGCCGATGAAAGAATAAGTAATACTTTCGATTCTCCGTCTGACGACTATGGGCCACCATTGGGGTCTGGTTTTAAAGGACCAGCGCCGGTATACGGGCCTCCGGAATTAGTCGGTAATCATGGACCGACGCCTATTTATCCACCACCACCACCAGAATTGCCGCCGCCGGTATTTGGATCGTTGGCCATCTCCTACGGGCCGCCACGAGGTATCAAGCCGCAATATGGGCCGCCGAAACAGAATTTCGGCTTGGCAACGTCTTCCCTCCTCTCTAAGCCTATTTACGGCCCGCCGAAACTTCATTACGGACTACCGAAACAACACTTTATGCCGCCGTTGGTTTCATTTCCATCGTTCAGATCACCGAAACCTCAATACGGCCCACCATTGAAACTCGTCGCTACACCGAGTCAGCAATATATACCGCTTAAGCCAGGTCACGGGCCACCTATCCCTATATCGCTCGAGACTTACGGTCCACCACCTCCGAAATTAGCTATTCAGTTTAATCCTCTGCCCAATGACGAGTACGGTCCACCACCGTCGCCCGTATCTGCGCCGCAACCGCAATACGGTCCACCAGCTGGTGATTTATACGGACCTCCACCGCCAGCGCCTCCGCCAGGAGTTCCAGCGCCACCCACACCCCCTGACATAAAGTACGATGGATGGCAGCCCATCGCGGGATTGGCCAGCACCCCTAATCAAAGTGGTCCTCCGACAGATACATATGGTCCTCCCGTCGACGCGAAGCATAATTACGTCGAAAGTTCGTCGCAATTGTCTCACGCTCAATTGAGCGCCTCGATGGATTCGAATGTGCCTAGCGATTCTTACGGCGTGCCGTTACAAAACCCTGAAGATCAAAATCTGAAAACGTCTGTTCACGAGTCCTCGGCTTCCTCGGAGAGTAATGGATTACCGCCGCCGCCGTTGCCGCAGAACGAACCTCTGCACAACAATCAAGGGCCGGGTGCCGTAGCTACGACTAGTCAATCCGATCATCAGTCGTTCGGTCGACAACAATTAAACTTGCAGTACGGAGCGCCAAACATCGAACCCTTGTCGATCATAAAGACAGTGGGATTCGAACTATTGCCTACAACTGGCGCTTTGAACTCGGACGTCTCAAGTTTATCATTGTCAGGTGGTACTTCTGACATCTCATCATTCAATCACGTCTCGAATTCGATTAATGCCAATTCCGCTTCGCTTCATTCGGGGGTGGATTTGGCATCGGACAATGGCGGAATCTACGCTGACGCTCTAAACAATGGCGGAGATTCTCACGGATTTCAAAATATAGGAAACGATCTGTCCTTGCAGCAGCTTCCGCAGTTTCCTCAGCAGACGCCGTCGAACGATTACGCCCCGCCTTTAGCAACTCCTACTTTTGGACAAGCCTCTGATCATATATCAGGAGCACCTTTGCTTTCTCCTCCACCTTTAAATTCTTATGGCGCACCACCTCTCTCCTCTTACTCGCCGAGTGGTCCTTACGCTGCGGCGCATGGAGGACGAGGTCCATTATTTTCATCATTCGGAATATTTGGAGGCTCCTTCCACAAGCAAAATTTGCACTCGCATCGACTTCACGGTCCATTCAGGCCACCATCAATTCCTGTTGGCTCTTTGATACCACCACGAAATCGGGAACCGATTAAATTCAGAGAACCAATACCAACGGGACTTCTGTCGAATATTAATCGATATTTGCCACCACCTGCTAAACAGCAGTTACCGAATCTTCACGTGCCAGTATCTTTCCGCCATACGTCGGGATCAGGCAATTTATTTTCGGGTTCTTTTGGATCGTCTGGCTCATTCAATCGACACTTAAATTCTCCGATTGCCGCACCTCACGTTCAATATGGCACTCCGTTGTCGTTCAACGATTTTAATACACCGACACCGCACTTAACTTACGGAGCACCTAACTTCGGCCCACCGACTTCTTTTACCTCAACGTCCTCCGGATTTGGCAGTAATCTCTACAGCGGAATTAGTAATACGCTAACAACGACGTACGGTACGCCTGTAGTAAACGCGCCATTATCAATCGGCGGCAGTTACGATTGCAATTCCTTGCAGCCACTCTTGCCCGTGAACGCGGCGTTGCATTCAAGTACAGGATTGTCCGCAACTGGAGAACTACCTCTAAGCGGTAGTTTACCTTCAGGCGGAGAATTGCATTCCAGCGGAGAGCTACACTCGAGTGGAGGCTTATCTTCAGGTGGTGAAGTGCCCTCAAGCGAGAGGCTATCGTTAGGTGGTGGATTGCCCGCGCATACTAGCAGCAACCTGCAACTCGGTTTTGAAAATGCAGGCACGTCCGCTGGAAACGTGGACAATCACAATCCAGTTTTTACGGGAAATGATTTGTCGGACATCAATCCTCAAAATTCCATTTTCCCAGATAACTCATTGCCGCTCACAAAACCACTCGATAATTTTCTGGGAGGGCCCCCAGTGAGTTCACTGGATTTACAACATACCGAACAACCGACGTTCAATTTGAAAGATAGCTACGGCAATCCCATTGGTCTAACTTATGACTCGTCCAACGAAGCGAGCGATGCCCGAGCCGTTCATACATCCGTCGGTGCGGACGTTTCGAACGAGCTCTCTACACATTCGTCTAGTCAGTCTCAGAATGTCTACCCCGCAGCAACGTCGTTCGAGCACGGCTCAGGACTTTCGGCTGAAGCGCTAACTGCAAGTTTGACCGCGCAGGGCCTCAGTCAAGATAAGAATATCGGTACAAATGAAGTGGACGCTAGTCAATTTCTGAAAACGAACGAGGGTAGCGAGGCATTGGCTCTGGCCCAGAGACTGACCGCTGACAATGCCGACGACTTTGAGATTCATGGTTCCAAAGGGACTTACAGATTACAGATACAACCAGCGGATGGTGGACTGGGCACCGAGCACTCGGACGGTAGCATCAGACACGATCAGGTGCTGTCCAATGGTCTTCTTCAGGACATATTAGCTGCTATAGAACAGCCGGAAAATGGTGTTATACAAATTCAAGGTCTACCTCAGGCCCAGCAGTTGGATAAAGTTTTCGGTCCTGATCTGTCGCAAGCAACTAATGGTCACTTCATCACCATAGATAACCAAGCGCAAAGTAATGAATTACAAGATCGAATCGAGAAAGTTAGCGACAAGGACGAGGATAAGAAGTATTTAAAAAATCAATCGACAGTGGCTTTATTCTTCGATACTAAATACGGAGAATCAAGAAAAGAAATTAGGTCAGTGATGAAAAACGAGACGCAAGCTGCAAAGGAAAATAAGCAGAACAACAATAAAACAAAATCTTCATAAATTGATTCATAAGTGCCTTTGTAAAAATATTTTATAGTATTTTTAATATAGCCTCAATCGCTCTGATTCTCCTTGCAGAGATTCGTAGATTTCTGACGAGAGAGAAGATATTGCTGCTAACGTGATGCCGTTTACTTTCTTTGCTTATGATTAATATGATTATCGTTAAAATATCAGCCTTTTATGTTAAAATGTCGCTACACTTGCAACACAATTTCAAATGTTTCTTGAATATTCAAATAAGATCGTGTAACGTTCTAGCGCTACAAGTTCTTTGATTTTTTTAGATATATAATTACAAGCACGAACGATCATTTTTCCATGTATCAATATATTAGAATTTCTATTCCTTAAAAAAGTTGCGGTAAACCGAAATTTCGCAGTATAATGTTGAAACTTTCCAGTAACTCATCCGATTACTTTACTTATAAAAATTATTCGCACGAAGATATGAGATTGCATAATTCTTAATAGCAATACATTGAAAGAACGTTTAAAATACTTGATCAACTGGAAATTGAAATAAGAAGGTATGAAATGGGCGAGCATGAAATGAAAGTTTATACAATCCTTTTAGTTCTATTTTCACGCAAGCAAGTGAAAGTGATAATTACTTGTTGGCCAGTATCGATAACGTCTTATTAGACAAATCGTCCGTTTGCTCAAGAATGCTTCGCCTCTCACCAAGATTACGGGAGCGATTGTAAGAAGAAACGCGAGTATCGGCAATTTTATCGTGCAAGAAGATTTCATGACTCCTGTTGCTATTTATCAGGTGAAACATTTGTTAAAATCTGACCGAGAATCTAGAACGTTCCGGCTTTTCCGTGTCCTCGCGTCAGCGGCTTATCTTATCCTCGTCCATGGAAATTTCGTTGACTCGATAGTTCTTTCGAGAACGAGGGAATTATTTAATATCGAATAAGAGAGTTTTTTTTTGTCGGAATGTATTGATAATGCCACCACTCGATCCGACTCGAAAGAGGTGGCAAAGTCTGGCATTCGCTGCTCTCGCACAATGCATGAAAACATTAAGCGCGGTACGAGGCGCATTACGCGACGTTTATTAACACTTATGTAGGTCAATAGGTTACGGCACCGCTCTCGCGACGACTAGAGCTAGCGATACGGTGTAGCCGTGTAAAGTCACTTGGTTGTCGGTCGGATTGATCGGCGGCTTCGTATCTTTCGCGGTTTCAGTCTTCACCGAGGTGAAAGTTCAGAACCTCATTTAACGACCCGGCGAAACGGCGCGGCGGCGCCCGGTTCCTATGAGAATCTCGTTCCGAGTGAAACTTGCATTGCTCGTCTCTGCGGGCGTGCAAGTGCGTTACGCTTGGTTTTGCATGCCTTTGTGACGATAATCGGTGGATGCGGACTCATTACCGTCTAGTCCGCTGTTAGATGCGTGCGATGAAAATACAGACATACCGTACGCGTGCTTAGGGCCGTACGTCGGCGGAAACGCGGAGCAACCTCAAACCGTCGATTACTATCGGGCACGAGAGATGTATACATACACAAACGATGTTGTACGTTTATTTCCTTCCGCCGCTCGCGTATTAACGACTTTTATGCGACTTAGGATTCGCAGTTCTGCGCGTAAGTTGAAAATGAGCGCCTGTCGTGAAAGCGCACCGTTAAAATCCCGAGTGTGGCATAATCTTAAAGTTCTTGCATTTTTATGCCCTTTCGCCTGGCAAACGGTTATGCATAACTTGGTGTATTGCAGATACGTAAAATAAGTAGAGCGTATAGTTTTAAGAGACGCTCATTGTTACAAAGTACGCAGTGACGATACTGCCAAGCCATAAAACGCATCCATTTGCTCCTAACCCATATCCACCTTTTTTTTTAGAACTTTAATTTATATATACATTTTATTAGGACTTTAATTTATATTTTATATATACGCAGAGTCTCTTATATCCGACGAGCAATCGATGCGATTACTCACCGGATATAACAATTTTATTAGCTTGTACTCTTAACATATGCTCCTCATGTAAATATATGAATACTTTGTAAATAGAGTTAAGTTTCATTTCTACTCCTTTCTTTACCTTTATCCTATTCTAATTTATTGTGTGAGATGGATCATGAATATGACAATAAAAAATGCAGTCGCAATTCTTATATAATAAACCTCGTTATTCTCTATGTCATTAGTGTTATGTGATTTACTCTCTATTTCCAACTATGCTGTATGTATACCAAGAGCAGTCGTAAATATTGGCATTAGCAGTATAGGATATTACAGGAACACGTTGTTTTCGAGTCCATTTACTGAGATTGGCCCGCAGTAATGTGGATTACAAGTTTGCACATTTGAAAGTGTTTGTCTCGAGAAAGTACTCAGCTAAATCGGCGGTCGCCTAAATACCGCGAATTCTGGCACGGCAGAGAAACGGAAACGTATGAGGGAATTAGGTATCCACCGCTAAGTAGAATTACGGTTATGTAAATGAAACGCTATCGCTTCGTCTTTGGTTACAAATGGTTAGCACCCAGTTTCCTGTGTTAAAATCGTTACTCGCAGATTTTCTACGCGAATCCATTCGTGTTCATCAGCATCTTTTCTCACTATCTTTGTCGTTCCGTGCGCGTTTCTCCTCTTCCTCTTCATATACTGCTTCGCTTTAAACAATACGATCATGAAACTTCCTGTGCAATCTTAAACTAAAGCTATGAGAATATTCACACGATTCTCACTATAAAGAGAAGCTTACTCGCGTTAATCCAGTGGGTCACGTTGAGTAAACTAATTGACTGTACGCTAACGTAAGATGTAATTTTAGTATCTTGTTAATTCTTCAAAATATGCAACAACGTATAATTAGTTAAAAATATTAAAATATTATATAAATATCAAAATTTTTGCAAAATATTATTAAATTTTAAATCATTTATAATAACAACCTATTATTTTGAATAGTATGTTAGACATAATTTTAATTTTCTCGCACATCAGTTTAAAGTATACACACATGTACTCGCTTTTTATTTTATATATTTTTCTTTCATATATCTTTCTTTATATCTCAATATATCTTTCTTTCATAATTGTGTAATAAATACAATAATTATAATATTACTTAAAAAAGAAAAAAAGGAAGATTTATATAAGAAAATAATTACCAGATTTTTATATCAAAACATTTCTCCATTTCTCTATGATAAATCAAATTTATTATGAGATTGGAAAGTGGCAATATCACAATTATAATCAAATTATCTCGTTTCACGTTAAATAGATTATACAGCAAATATTAAAAGGACGAATATATTTAGCCGATGATGATAATTTCCAGAACTCGTTAAAATTTATCAAACTCGTATAAGACATTAGAATTTTTTATGAGAAAAAAAGTTGATGTGCCACAAAGACAAAGTGAATTTTATCAGCTCTTTGGTGATCTCGAAGGCGCGTAATGACTTCCTTTTCGTGTAGTTCTAATCATACGCCATATCGCGTGGAGATACCGGTTTTTCGGGACAAGCTGGTGACGAGGAGGGATTGGAAGGGATTTCAAGGAAGGTTTCAAGGGTTAGCCAGCGTATGCATTTTTCGCGGAGCTCGGAAGTGCTTTATTTCCATACTGACGTCGTATCTGTACACACCGACAGTCATACTGATCTCAAGAGGCACGTTGTTGCCTCATGGGCGATATATACGGAATATAAGGCAAACCGACAGGCGGGGTCTCGGATGTATCGTTGCCGGTATGCCCGGCGTAGTCCCATCGCCGAAGGCAAAATTGTCTTTCCTGTGAATAGTAAATAGTTGCTGAAAGCGAGATCTTAAAAAAAGAGAATTTTCTTTTACGAGATTTTAGGAGACGTTTGGAAAATAACGGTACTTAAATCATTCTGGTGCTCTAAGGATGTCATCTTTAATTTCTCGCCGTCTTGGCCTAACTAGAATAATACCTTTTGTGTAGTGGTAAAAATCCTTCTCATGTCAAGCCGGAAATCACAGTTGCGTTTGTTCATTTATCTTTCGCGATTTCGTACACGTGTAGTCGCTATTTAAAACAATACATAGCAAGTAATTACAATCACCCGATTAGGAACGTTCTCACATCTTACGTATTTTCTTCCGTATCCGCATTACGACAAAGTGGGTCTCTAGGACGATTTTTTGCACATGATATATAAGTAACACAAGTAATAGTGTAATTAATGTTACCATATCATAGATGAGAAAATTTATTTATATTATTTTTAAACAAATATTTTAAACAAATTTAAAGATAATTTCTTGTAGTTCTAATTATATAAACAATATCTCTTAAATGTTTTCTTAAATATTTTAATCGATTTATAAGTTAAAATAGTGAAGCAAAATTTTTAATAAAAAGAGAATGAGTATTTTAAATTTACGGTTGCACAAATTGTAAGTAGAAAAAATAATCTTGTCATTCTATAATTTTTTAAAAATTATTATTAATATTTTATTTAACTTCTCCAATTATGTTACATATAAATTTTTTATTTGTTAAAATAACTAAAATCTGTAAATATTAATATTTATTAAAAAAAGTAATCGCTAAATATTAAAAAAAAAACGAGACGGAGAGTGTAAGTATCTATATTTATGTATATTGCATTTTCTATTTGACAGGCCATATTTTATGAAAAGAGAGCATAGTAAATTCATAGTAAGCGGAGAAAGGTGACAAGCGATGTATATCGAAAGGATTTCGACGATCTCCTGCGAGTGATTTGACCTTTTTTCACAAGAAATTTCATTGGAGTAAGAAAAAGAAAGTATAATGAAGAAACGATTAATACTCTACTTTATGAAATGAACAAGAAGAAAGGTCTCATATTAATTGTATTATCATATTAAATCTTAATTAAGAAAGTAACAGTACTTTCATTATCAATATTAATATGTTTCCTGTGAAAGTCTTCGCATGATAGCGTTTATATTTAATTATCAAACAAGATATTAATCTTTGTCTTTATATGTTCTAAATATGTTTCTAAATTAATTATGTTTATAGATTAAAGTTATGATGTTGATGATGTATGCGCACTATTAATATTGGGAATCGGAAACAAACACATACAATACATAATGAAAGGGAAAGTATTGTTAGCAAGTAAAAGAATAGAACAATTATGCGTGAGGATTCTCTTGAATTAAAATATGACATACAACAGTAATCTTTGTAATCTACAAATGTTACGCTTATATGTATAATATCTACGCAGCATTGTTCAGAGTTGTAATTAAATACTTATCGGCATACGTAAATCGATATATTCATGATTACTAACGATTGCAAAAGATAACGGATATTTATAGATGTGACAAACAACAACGTTCTACGCTATATGCAAGTCTCCTAATTTGGTTAGCCGGATTTTCGCTCGTGCAATCAATTTATTGACATATTAGCCTTCGTGCGTGAGAGTGAACAAGGATGATGTGCGATTACGTATTCCACGTAGCACTGCTTAAAAGGTAATGATCCACTCCTACGCGATTTGTACGTAAATGTCGAAATCTTGCTAAGCAGAACATATGTTAAGAACATATTCGATTCTTTCATAGAATGTCATTAATTTATATAATTATTGCAACATATAATAAAATTACAGTAAACGTGTTTTAAACGTGTATTAATATCACACTTTCAAGATCTTTCATTAGTCGAGATAAGTAATTGAATGACATTAAAATAAATTATTATTAATTCAAACAAAAATCTGAAGTTCTTTCTTGTTGTGAAATACAGAATTATAGATACAAATGGAGAACAGTTTCCCCCAAATTAATATTTTAACGTATTTGATTTATCCAGACGTTTAAGGTAAAGAATATTTTTATCTTTTATTTTGAAATCTCTCTGATCTCGTGATTTCAGACAAGATTGCGATAAAAGTAAGATATAATGTGTTGTAAGTAAAATTATTATCAAAGAAGTTATAGGAGCCAAATAAATTAATGAAAAAGTAAGGAAAGTAAAAGTAGATGTGGGAGAAGAAAAGGTAGACGACTGAAAAACAGAATAAAATATGTTTGTAATCGAAATAGAGAAAGAGGAAGGAGGAGGCGCGGGAGACGGAAAGAAGTCTACGAGGAATTCCATACAAATCGGTGAAATATGCATAGTACCGCGGAATGTGGGGAAGCGTCGCGACATCGTTGAGCGTCTCCGGGGAAACCGGAATCTCAGCGCAAAGGAAGAAGGAAGAGCGGGGAAACCTGGCGGAGGAAGAACGTGGCAGTCCAGAATGAAGAGGGAGAAAGACGCGAAAGAATGAAGGCGGGAGTGGGTGGTTGGTAGGTACCTCAAGGAGAGAGGTGGCGTAGGATAGATAAAAGAAAGGAAGGTTAGAGAGCGAACATTCGGAACGTCTTCTCGAACGAAATCTAATTTCGCTCCCACGGCGAAACTAAGCTATTTTCCCCGCAATATGCACGCACGCGGGCGTGCGCAAGTGTTCCAGCAGCGTTTCCCGGCCTCTTACCTCCGACGCTTGGCGCACTCTTGCGAAGAGGATCCTTTCCTTCGAATCGCGTCCGGTGCGAGCACGTATATATTCGCGAAATGGCAGATAAAATTCCCATTGTCGTAACCCGCCGCTCAAGAGAGACATTTCTCGTAATTTCGCCAAATTAGTCGCAGTAGTTGGAAAACGATCTTTCATTTCGGCATATTCAGTCCGTTTATATATTCTCACAATGATGTTGAGAGCACATACGGGGTCCTGTTTGCATCGTTTGCAAGCTTTATATCACGGTATGATATAACACGCGCTAAGGGCCACTCATTATTTTCAAAGCTTTGTCCTTTTGCCATCTCTATTCGTTAGAAAGTAACTAAAATGCTAAATTTTTGTACACAGCCAACTGTTTGTTGCTAATATCAATTTCAACAGAGATAACAGTGCGAGTAAACTATTTAAAATACACTTTTGTCTCATTAGCTTTTAATTTAATTATATGAATTTTAATTTAAGTTTAATTGTGTAACTCAAAGCTGGATGTTAAACAATTGCAAAAAGGTATAGTGTATAATCAAATTTTTATTAAGAAAAATTTATTTAAAAAATTTCAGATTGATTGAAATATATGTTTCCAAATCACCTATGTGATTCTTTACTACACTGGTAGTTCAATCGGCAGCTTGGACAGCTTTGTGAACTTCTTTCATTGACCATTCGCAGAATAGAGGGTTGCCGGAGGGTGTCGTCGCAATGTTTTACACGATGTTGATTCCCTTTATAATTCGTGCCAAGGGCGAGATGATGATGTGGAACACCAGCCGGTCTCGCGACGATTTCGAGTGACAGAAAAGCTTTGTGTGGATTCAGTGAGAAGGAAAGAGGAAAGCATTGCGTTAATGGTTGATCTCGGCATGTGTAATTAAAGAGGAATCATTCCACTTGAATTGCTTATTCGTTTGTGTTACTTTCTAATGGCAAGAGCGGGATTATCTCTTCAGTTACTTTCATTTATCTCTTGAATGACATATAATGTTCTTATTAAATATGAGATGTTAATATTAACATTTATTAATTAATTAAATAACGCAATTTTCTATGTAAGAAACTTTCTTCTAAATTGTACTTTGCAGCAATAAATTTTATTGTATAATTATTATTTATAATTAGGTGTACTTATAAATATATATATATGTATATATATAAGTAGATTTAAAATAATCGTTAAAGTGCAATATTTTGATTATTTACTTATCATTTATTAAAGTAAAGAAAAGTACTTAAAAAAGTATTAAAAGTAATAATTTTTTCATGCCACTGTGATTATTGAGAAAGTAGACTTGGTTTATTGCTCTTAAACCATCAATTGAACATTTTTTAGTAGAACACGGAATACACTAATAATTGAAAGTACTCTCCGTGTATTCTACTTCTCGTTTTCTTAGTTTCTGTAAACTTCTCAAGGCCTTTTAAAGAAGAAAAGATTCTCTAAGCCGTTCACGTAGTTGAGCCTCGAAGGACTATCGAGAAGGAAGCCGAAGAACGAATGAACAAATAGCACAGCGAAACGGTAGTGGTCGTGATGGCGAGAAGGTAGGGCGCCAGTTCCTGCGCTCTTGCTCTAATAATTAAGCCACCGTCGGTTTTTGATGGCCACTAAAAATGTCGCGGAGGGTCGAATGGTTAAGGAGTCTCGGCAGAATCGTCGTGCTGCCGGCTTTTGCCGGTGGTAAAGGGCTCGAGAGGAAGGTGGCTGCTGGATCGAAAGGGAGAGGACGGGGATGGCCCTTATGCTCTGATATTAGCAATACCCCGTCTCGTAAAGTCGACTGTGCGGCAATTCGAGTCACTTTGCGAACCCTTTATATACTGCCTCTCCCGCCTTCCCTTCTCTGTCCTTCTCTCCGTCTCTCTCCCGCCACCATTCTTGGCGCAAACGTAACGCGTGGAGGCGAGAGAAGGAACTCACGCGAGAAGGAATGACGAGGAAGGAGTCGCTGAAATACTGGCAGAGGCAGTGATTTTAATGCGGGTGGTTCTTAAATTTTACGTCACTCTTCGCCCTCGCCGGGTGCACCAACATCACGGCTTCATTTTGGACGCGACCTGGAACACGGGATTAAACTGTAGTAAGGTAAACCTGTACCACGAACGTTTCTCCACGTTAATTCGGTTATGCGGGTTAGAGATTCAAGGATCTCCTCGCTATATCGCGTGAAACTGGTGAAATCACCGACTAAATTTTGGAAAGATTTGGAAAAAATTATTTGACTCCATTGTGTGCTATTATGTAATACAGAAAGCGACAAACACTATTAGAAATTAATTTATATTTTTGCATAATTTAAAATAGATAAATAAATTGATATTTATTATTTCTAAGCATCTTAATTAAAAGTGTCAATAAATATTTTGTCCATGCATATTCTGTTATTCAATCTTTCAGTATATTAGTTTACATTTAAATTACAATTACAGATATTAAATTCAAACATGTCTTATAAAATAAACTTATTTTTTATTCGTAGCAATACGTACACATAAATTTATTCATTAAAGTTACATTACACAATTCTGCAACGCAGATTTTTAATGTAAAAAATTACTAAATTTATATTTAATAAGTAAAGTATTAATAAATTAGTTGGTAATCATGTATTACCTTATAAAATTCCAATTTCGGCAAATTATTATCTCCTGTATATAAGCATTTAATTAGTTCGATTAATTTAGCAAGATAATCAAAGGATCGGTTCATTTCACTTGAAAATTGTCATCACGCAACACGTAATCAAAATATCACATTTATAAACTATAATAATTCAGCATATTGTTATTCGCAGAAGAATAATAAATTGCTTATGCCAGGCAAATGTTTATACAATAATCACTCATTTGCAACTTGAATGTTTACATTACACCGTTATATGATAGGCTGCATACATTTCGCAAATTCTTGTTCTCTCATACAAATAAAAATCAAGCACGCTAATAGAATCTGTTTTATATTTTAAGTGTTATTTTAAGTGCTGTATGCTAGATATTTTAATCGATGAGTAATTGTGTTCGCTTAAAAACTCAACTTGTTATTATTTCTCATTACAATTAACCTTTGCAGTGTTTCCAGGTAATTAAACGAATAACGAGCGAAGGGAGATGGTATGAGTAGGAGGGTAAAATTCCCACCACATCGCGCTTCTCTGATTTAATAAGTTCATTATCTAATGAACAGATGTACGGGACTACTCTCAATAGCGCCGCCCGCTTTCCGATAATCAATATTTTTAATTATCACATTTTTACGAATTCGACTGTAGCTAGCTTTTAATTGAATTTGAAATCAGCAGCCTGTCTCGGTCATGCTTTAACTAATTTTGACATATTCTGTGGTTTATTTATGTGATCATAATCACAAATCAGTTTATATTACGTTATATTAGTCAATCTGCATTATTTTAATAATAATTTATTAGTTTCCTCATTATAGTGTTCAATCTTTTTATCGCTGATAATATTCGAAGTTCGTGATTATAGATAAATTTCATAGAATATCTTCTTTAATAAAGAATTTATCACAGTATACATTTTCACAGAAACGACATTACAATTTCTCTGCAGTTCACATAATTATCAACAAATAATTAATATAGTTAAGAAACAAAATGCCGAGTCAATAATAAATTGAACAGAATAATTGTGAACATTCTAAACCTTTAATCTTTCAAGACAAAGGCGACGAAAAGTGTTGGCTGCGACTGCGGCTTTAACTTCATTTTTTTTTTGTTCGCTGTTTCTCCTTCTTCGTGAATTAGTAGAAGGAGATAACAAAGAAAGAATTAAGATTCGTACACACTGACTGAAGAGGGCACACT
>VBVR01001576.1:0-29021 GCA_011638315.1 Tetramorium parvispinum | reverse complement strand
AATAAAAATTACTAAGCAGATTGTAATATTAATCAAACAGATTTTATATTTTATTATAATAGATAATGAATAAATCAGAGAGAATTTATAAAAATCTTCAAAATATTATTATATTATTCCACAAGTATCATGATTTTTAGGCTAAATTTTAAGAGAAAATTCTCTCCGTAGATAAATCATGTTAACAACATTTTATTATATTCATTCCGCGATGACATCTTGCAATCAATCGTTTTATCGCAACGTAATCAACGTAACGGACTTAGAGTTGTTACAGTAACGCATTTGTCGATGACGATAATCGTCTCTCGAGTGCTAAACGTGACAAATGGTTTTTGCGAGAAGCCATTGCGAGACAAACGGATTCGCACGTAGAGTCCGCCGTCGGGTGCGGTGTGTTGTATAAATCTCGATATGTCGCCCGCTCGTAAATCAGTCGCGATGGCATTAAAAATGTGCGAAACTTTGGAAATAGCGCTTTCACGAAATGGCACGGGCGCGCGCGCGCCTTTCACGCGACTCCGGATCTCCAGGGACATCCCTGGGCAGGCGTTTCGAACTTCCCGCGCGCTTTTTACTCCTTCTTCTCTTTTATGGTCCAACTCGTAATTCATGTGTGGCAGACCACACATCATACACTTGACGCGCATAAATATCATTATCTCCAGCAGGCCGCGTAACTCGATTTAGAGGCGGATCGGACGCGTCCCCCCTCGTGCCTTCCGTTGCTTGGTAGCCCTACGGTGTCTCGCTCTGTCCCACATCCATCGGAAGTGATTCATTTTTAATGCAATATTGAAAGATTGGAGAACGTGAATCTCACTTTTATATCACTCATGATAACGCATTAAAATCTTATTTTTCTATTTGCGCAGATTCTACACTTCTACATTTTTATTAAAACCACAAATGTAGTCTCGTTAAAAATTTTTACACAAACTTTATATTCTTCTATATATTTTGATTTCTGTACAATATATAATTGTAATGTGAGAATCTTACTGTCAATATATAATTATTTTTGTCTACCAAAATTTTAGATGTTGTTATTAATATCTGTGATAAAGATATTCTTCGGAGTTCAGAATGGTGTCATTGCGTTACGATTAAAGAACCAAGACTGTTCGAATTCAATTTGAAGGGTTTGGACAGTCGAGAATTAATCAACGCGTGGCAAATCCGTGCTCCGACACACCAGATACGTATAATCCAACTAGTAACCGAGGAAACATGACTGTATCAAGCGCAGTGCAACAACCGTCTACTATACGATTATTTACTAGCAGCCACCTGATCCTTGCTAAATGCTTAAGTATATTCATATCTGCAACGAATTATACTTTTGTTCTTTTATAAATTAAGGAATGTAAGAATTCAAATATTGTTGAAAATTGATGCCAATAATTTAATTAACGATCGATCAGTTAGACGATCATTCAAACTGCGATTATGTTTTTAAAATACGCATGCACTCATAAAAGAAAATTTGTAAAGATAATAAATTATATAAATAAACTAGAGCAGAGAGAGAGAGAGAGAGAGAGAGAGAGACAGAGAGAGAGAGAACTGTAAATTAATTTTCCCGTATAATTTCTCACATTTCAGCCCTTCAGAACTTACGTTACATAATTTAGTAGAAACAACAGAGTTGCAAGATAGAATATAGCCGAGTTTATAATCGTATCAAGCGTAGTTTTCCTTGTGAATAATCTCTACTATCACGGGACGATAAATGTAATAGTATCATCATCCAAATAAATCCCGAAATCAAAGGCCTAAAAGTTTCACGGTACGAGCTGTAACGGTCGCGATGATCGGTGGCCAATAATCTAATCAACGAATCGGCCGGTGGTGGTCAGCGATACGGTGTCAGGGCCGAGTCACCTGGAGCGACCTACCTGACCTCCGTTGCGTACGTGTAATGCGTGCGGGTGGCCGAGCACAGAGACACGTCGACAGAGACGGAGAGATAGGGAGAGTGTGAGAGAGAGAGGGAGAGGGGGGAAGAGAAAGACGAGAAGGGAGAGAGAGAAAGAGAGACGGAGAGTCGCGCACGGGGTGGAGGGTCAAAATCCCCTGGTCGTCTCCCTAGGAATTCCTCCCTGCGGCGGTGATAGAGGGATAGTACGACGAGGGGGACGGGAACGTCACCCCTTTCGCGGCTACCCAAGTACCCCACCAGAGGTATCGCTTTGGTCCTGGTGGGGTCGGTGGGGATGTTGTCGTCATGACGACCGAACGGCGAATACAGTGGGGACGAAGCATAGAGGGGCCCGACGGTGGCATTGATCGCTGCGCGCCCGTGGACCATCACGGTGGTGTTGCTACGGGTGTAGAAGGGGTGAATATGAGCGTGCTCTCTCTCTCCCCCACTTCCCCCTCCCCCCCTTGCGCGCACGCTCGCGTGCGAGAGAAGAGAGCGAGAGGAAAGAGCGCGCCGCGCGGTTCTCTCGTATCGCACGCATTATGGACTTCGTATTCGTACGGAAGCATGCGTCCAAGTATGGACTTACGGTGCTTATGCGCGCCCCTCGAGCGAGGCGTGAATGATTCCGCGACGGGAGAATGCTATATTCCAGCGGCGTGCAGACGTCGCGACGCGCGCGAGAGATGCGAAGATTTCGCTGCGGATTCTTGCCGGCCGCAGAGTAATCTCTCCATTACAATTTGTAGGGAACATAGTTTTTAAATATTTGAATCTTGTTGGGGAATTATGAGAGATACGTCTATTTTAAGATATCTCCGCGAGTGTACGACGTAGAAAATCATTTAAATCGCTCTGTTTAAAAAAATGCATCCGGGACGCGACCTAGAATTGTAATGGAAAAATTAATTGGCTGCTAATTAGTGCGATTTACGTACGTATTAATTAAATATATATTTATAGGGTCCATGTTACAACTGATGTATAATTTTCACATATAAAGTAACTCAGCACTAAAAGATACAAACAAAGGGACGTGACGTGTTGTTATTATTAAAAATAAATTTTGTAGAAATAAAATGAGCAATTACAAAGGAATTAGTAACGGTCGTGGGCTACTTGCCAAACAATTATATTTTCAACTCGTGACTTCATTGATCGTAGTTTAATATGATTTATGCCGACGGTGGACGTTGAAATTGTGTAAAAACAATTTACATAAAAATATAATAGAACTCCGATGTTTCCGTAAGGCTTCATTCCTATTTCGCAATGCAAATCAACTCCGAGCTAGGAAACAGCAACAGAGTGCTATCGCCGCGGTATTATCAGCACACATTTTCGATTAGCAGCAATGTGTTTGCGCGCACATTCAATGAACGCTGTCAGGCCTGCCGTCCCCAACTCCCAGTCGTTTCATCGCGACCTTCGCTTTTTACGAAGATTCTTATCGCGCGCGACAAGCTCTTCAACGGTCGGAAGAAAAATAGATACCGACGAAACAAATTCCGGTTAACTCGCAGTCGTTTAAGCCGAAGTGCGGAAGCTTTATCGCGATCTCGGACGACATTATACTAGGATAAGGGAGGTTTTTAACGCTGTCGTAACCCCATTACGCGCCGCGCGCCGTCCCTGGCCGCTCTACCATCCCGCTGGAACATGGACAGCGCGCGGGGTGACGTCGAGAAAGATAAAGATACAGAACGGAGCGCACCCCAATCTGGCATGCCCTCGTGTTCTCTTCGTGTTACGCGACATGATGTATTACGGAGATTGCCATGAAGCGAATTGATTGATATACGTGATGGCAATGGCTGTGAACTAGATTGGAAATTTCGTGGTTCGAGAGAAATTATTTAAGTTGAGTTCACGAGAGTGATTCCGTAATTCGCGCAAAAAGCGCGCAATGCAAAATGTTTGAAACGCTGCTTACACGTAGCAACATTTTGATATCGCAAACCGTTCGATTGTAGAGTTTGCGCTTTACGGATGGTAATTAAAATGGGGAGGAAGATAGAAGTAAAGTTAATGACATTCTCACTCAGCCTTCTGAAACTAGTAGTAGTAGTAACAGTAATTGTTTCGATCAGACTTCCACCTATGTCAGTAACTGACGCATCAGACACTAACTCTGTGGATTAATAAGCAAAATTCTTGCCTGCTCACCGGTGTATCCAGACGTCGTCTACAGCGGTGAGCATCTCCCTAACAGGTCGTAGGAGAATAATCCTTATATTTCCCGCTAGTATTGCACGGTCCTGTGCGAGATACAATTATTGCCGAGTCCGGCCGAGACGTACCGTGATCACGCGAATGCTCGACTTGAAACACAGCCTTCGAGCACGCACCAACTAACGAAGGGTTCAATAATATATGGCTCCTTTCTGCGGCCACTGTCACTTTGCGATTATCCAATTGCAAACTGAAATTCACTTAGAAATATCATTATGCCGGAAAGATTAAAAAAAAAAAACAACAGCAAATAACAATAAAATTTGTGAGCAAACCTACAGTCGATAACTGACGCGTCGCAATCATCCCTGTATTACTGTCGATAATAAATTTTCATCAATTCTCCATCGCAATCGTAATCAATTTTATACAGATTATTACACTTTCCCGGATAAGAAATTAGTAAGAAATTTAGCGTCAATTTTTTCTTAGAGGAAATATAACGGACATGTAATTTGTGATTCAATCATTGAATATTTTCAATATTGAATGTACTTTGATAGATTATCTTCAAATAACACTTTTATGAAGTAAAAATTTAAAATATTATTAATTGGACACGAAACTCATACGTCAAAATTGTCTGCCTGTCCTTTCGAATATTAATTCGCAAAATCTCTTTAATTTCAATATCGCTCCTATAATTAAGCTTCTCGTTATGCTTACTAAGAAAGAATTCGCTCCAAATATATTCATTAAAGAACCCATGATTAGCAGGAAACACGTAGTATTACGGCAGCGGCCGTATTTCTATAAAATTTCGCGATCATCATCATCGACTGCCTCTTCATCCGCCCGCGGCAATGTAACCACTAATTAACGAGCTTTTCCTCGTTCACTACTCAAATACCATCGAAGGCGAAACGACTGGCGCGACCGATCGGGAGATCGGCAATCGCGCCAGCGCAACGGATCCCGATGTGCGCGCACCTTTATAGCGCAGCGACGACTTCATTCGCTCGTTCGTAACGGGCTATCGCGGCATTGGATTTTTTTCAGGTCCTTTGCTAATTAAAAAATTCCACGCGAAGTCAGATTTCCCGCCGGCGCGCCGCGCCGTAGCGCGCACGAACGCCTGTATGAACAAATCCAATACTGTAGCTCACCCCAAACCCGTCAGTGCTCGCTCTCTTTCTCTCCCTCTCCAGGGGGAAAGGTCTCTCATCTCTCCACAACGCGTATTTAATTCGTCTCGGGCACTCGCGGACGTAGAGCGGAAGCATTAGCGGTTTACCGCGAGGAGAACATTGTCGCGGTGTATTAAAATGTTTGTTTATCCATCAGACTGCCTGTAAGAGGTCAGTTTATCTATTCAATCATACAATTATGCAGCACTTTTCTTTCGAAAATCGGAGACGCAATGCTCATTTCCAGGGATAAAACATTATCGCGCTGTGTCCTACTTTTGCCGCGTTTTTACGCGGAAGCCCACGTTCCTTCTCTCATCCTCGATTTAAACGGAAAGCTGAATGAGTTCGCATCGATCTATCGGAATACTTCCCGGTCCCGGAGTTCTTTTCCTCTCACTTACGCAATAAAAACGCGCGTGCGGAATTTTGTGCCGGGGCTTGTCCCGCTTAGTAGAGATAGGCACGCGCGGAACGCTTCTCAGGACGTCGCTGCATTTATCAGATCGTGCGTCATCCCGTTGCAAAGCACAACACTCGCGACGCGGGTTCGTTCAGGGCTCGAGCCTGCGTTCGTTTCCTCATTACACGGCGCGGTCATCAAGGCGATTCTTAATATCGCGAGCAATTATTCGACGCACTCACACGCAGCGCGATTTTTATCTTTATTTCGGCGTAACAGGCCGACGGCACGTCAAGGAAATTAACCGCGGAATGCGGCCGCCGCGGCCGCGGAGGATATTTACGCGGCTCGAGGAGATGGGGGAGACGACGCGCTTGTTAAACATTTTTTAATTAAATCCAAATCGATCGCGCCGGCCGATGCATGCCCGTGCTCCGTGGCAGAACGTGCGGTGAAAGGAACGGCGGCGGGACGGGGGTGCGAGCGTTTCGAGATCTTCTTTTTTTGGCGGACGATTCGATATTCGCCTAAAAATATCGCTGACCGAAATGAAAACTGTATATTTGTTAAACTGAATTTTCGAAAAGGCGAATAACAAATAACATCATGTTATATTGCACATTCGCAAATTGGCGACTGGTTTTAAAATTTATTTTCAGGAGTCTCGATAGATAAAATTTTTTCCCTAATCCATATCATAAATTCATTTGAGTAAGAAGTGCAGCAGAATATTTATTTTCACGATTTTTCTCCGACAGATAAATATTATTTCGAAAAGTGGCGTTCTTCCCCGAGATACATTTATTATTGGCACCTACAGTCTCCTCCGCATCTACGTGTCAATTTTAGTTGTCGAACCATGTACTTCGGGAATATATTCGTCACGGTGGAGCCAGGCAATACTCGACGCGACCGCGCCTTTTCTACTTACTCTTTCACCCCGTAAATAGGGATGAAAGGGAGTAATTTCCAATCGAGACCGGCTGCGAGGGCTGCGGACCTCGCGAGTCTCTATCGCCCACCCCGAATATTTGCGCATGGTGAACGCCACGAGAAAGGCTGTTTGAGATGCACGATGCGAACGACGGCGACGAGCAGCAAGTCTTGCTCTCTCGCTGCCAATGAAAATCGGTCAGCTAATATAGATATTAGCTTGTCGCAGGGATACGTGTAAATGCGTAACAAGCAATAGTTATGTATGTGAAGCCACAAGCGGAAGGAAAATCGAGGTCGCCGGATAAGCGAGACGTGACAAAGTTAAATCATTGTAGAATAGTGAAGAGACGACTTATTCAATGCAAAATTAGTTACGTACGTATATAACAAACGCTAATATTAGATCATTTCAAATTTATCCAGTGATTTCGAATATCCGATTTCACTTTGTAAACCGACCCATTTTTACGCGCAACCGGCGCGATTACAGTACGCTTGTGCATTTAAACTTATTCATGCAGACTTAACGTAGCGATATTGATAATTTTGTGGATCGTCTGTCGTTGACATATACCGCAGCGGATGAATGGTCGCGCGGAAAGGAGGCCACGCTTGAAATCTCATTAACGTGACATCCTAATTTAAAGTTATGCCGATCCACGTGAACTACTTTAGTCTATCTAAATTACTAGCCGTCGTATCTGCATTGTTCCTGAGCGCAATCGTGTTATCTTAACCGCCCAGCGATGATGTCCTTCGCCGTTTTGTTAGAAAAGTTAGAGATCGAAGCTTTGTCATTTTAAAACAAATTTTGCAAATAAATATATACAAAGGACAATCTTCGAAAGTTGTACGATTTTAAGTGAGGGAGCAATTGACTTAATACAAAGTTTATGAGAACGCGATTTTCCAGATGTAGACAACGCTGCATGCTCATAATTTAATTGCACAACGAGATCTTCGGGTATACTCGCACCTCGACTTTCTACAAGTTCGTGTTAATTTCCGCATGGAAAGGGGGACTCCGCGAATGGAGTACGCTTCGACGCAGAATCAATTATGTGCAACAATCGAACTTCCCCCGTGAACGAATGAGGGAAATATATTCCAGCTGCAGACAACGTTCTCCGCTCTGAAAACTTTTCATAGTGCTGCTGCTAGATATTTGCAAATTAAATTTTTTGTCAACAAAAATGTTTTGTATAATAAATTGTCAACTGTATTGTAAAAATGCGTTATTTAATGCTGTCTTACGTCACAATTTATCGCGCTGCACAATCGAATCTATTTTTGTCTACACGGCGTATAGCGTAAGTTGCGAAAGATAAACAATTGATTAATATAACAATTGACTTCACAATTAAATCCATCGGCGAGCTATATCCTATAATCCCTGAAGACTCGAGGCAAGACCGGCAAAATCAATGTAAAGCGTGAACAATCGAAACTAACTGAATAACTTACTTAAGACTTCGCTTGCCGCAATAAATAAATTCGTACCAACGTCAGCGTCGAATCGACGAAGGGATGTCAAGCCGCGCGAATTTACCGCGTAAATACATTCGCGAGGCGTACATTGATAGCCGAACTTGGAGCGGCAAGTTTCACAGTGAGAGCACAATGTATACCTGAAATACAATATCCCCGCGACACTTAGCGTCAGCCGTCGAAAACGTCGCACAATAATGTCGCGATACGGTCGTGTAACGTTGCGAGAGTGCGATTAGATCTTCGTCCTGGCGCAACGTACTCCCGGAAGGAAACGACCTCGGGAAGTTGCCGAAACATCCAGACTGGTTTGCAAGCGTCGTTGCTCACAACGGGAAGAAAGTTATCGCGATATGTGTCGAGTTGTGAGAACGATTCGGTATTTAACGCGACCAACATACCTGCTCTTTTCTTCTATGTGTGTATATTTGTATGCTACGCAAGTGTAATCTAAAAATAATTCTAATTTGTCAAGTAGCTTTCTAATATAATAATTCATTTAAAATATATTAGTTTTATCGCTTGCATAAAATTTCATATCATATTTTTCGTTATTTTATATGATATAAAATAATTTTCTGATTTGTTATATCTTTATATAACGTTGAACTATTTCAACTTTGGTATTTAGAAAGGAGACACAGATAATTACTCTTAATATTTATCAGCATATCATCGAATCTCCCCTTTATCGCGAGTCGGTCGGGAAACAGAACTCGCCAATTGGATCGAGGCCATCACTATGCGCGCGGCAGCGATGATGATGGTGCTGGCGGTTGGTGCCGGTAATGTTGGTGGTGGTGCACTGTCAGTGGTGTAGGTCCATTGTTCGTCAGACACAAAACAGTCGGTGTACAAAGTGGCTGCTGCGTTCGCTGCGGAGAAGGCGAAGCCAGTGGGCGATGAGGGGGCCGGGGCGAGGGAAATAGTGCGCTGGGATAGAGAGAAAGAGGAAGAGATCGCGAGAGAGAGAGGAAGCTAGAGGGAGCGAGAGAATCACAGTGGTATCAGAGGGTGGGTATTGTCTACACAGAGCTAATCAAAACCAGCCCTTTCAACACACCCTTCCCCTTAGCCTCTTCGTGGACCAACACATGGACGCACGGCGCACGAAATACACACGCATATGATTCTACATAAATAAGAGAGCGCGCGAAGGCAAAGTTCGCGAACGCAATGGAAACGCGCGTTTGAATGTGTCATCGCAGACTTCATCTTTTGGCGAAATTGTTGTAAGTCATTTGATACGATGAATCAAACTCACACGCGATGCATACATGCATATATATTGCAAAAATTTCTAATTGACTAACAAAATTTTTTTTAAAGCGCTCTAGTATGGTAAGAGCAATAATTCTGATCTCTTTATCTTGTTTCTTTAGTTTAAGCTCTATTATTTAAGAATTTATACATGAGACTCTTTAATGTATATGTTGATTGATATTAAATTTTTATTCAGTTATCAATATATATTATATTGATAAAATTAGTTATCTTTTCAATACTTATTTTACTTATTACTGACAGAAAATGAAGAAAAATGTTTATATTTCATCTACCGTGAAAGCAATCGCATCAAGGGGAAATCATAGTTCCATAAATTTAAGGGAAGTACTTCAATCGATCGTATATTTTTGATCATATGTCTACGTATCGATGTCTTCATAAATCAATACATTCGTAAATATTTCAGAGCACGGTTGACTTTTAAGCTACAAGGTTTACAGGAAAGAAAGCGAGCAAGTATTTTTTTGTAATGTAAAATAAAGCTATATTGTGAAATAAAATAGAACATTTAATTGTTGTTTAATGAAGTTTCTTTAGTTCTAAACCACTGTTTTCGTAATGTTTTCAACTTTTTTCTATCTTGCAAAAGAAAGCTAATCCAGTGAGCGAGCCTTCAAACGGGAATTATGAGTGCTTGAAAGCGTTTAACCAAGGGATAATAACAGTTTGACTAAATGAAGGTTCATCGGCCGATTGTGTGACAGTTTAACGCCGTTAATAGAACACGAGCCTCTGCAAGTACAAATGCAATACTCGTAAAGCTTCGTCCGCGCTCGCGGCGATGGTTATGAGAAGAACGATAGGGCTGGATGAGAAAGTCCGATAACGTTTCTAATTTCCGAAACGAACCGCCACGCTGTAGCCGCGAAACACTTGCTCGATGTGTCGAATTTATATGTTCGAGCGCGCTTCCTTCGAACGTTTCCTATATCGTACCATTTTCCACGCACGTTAAAACTTGTTTATCTTGATTATACATATGTATATGTATATAATGAAATATAATATTAGTCGTAGAATTATGATATCATAAATTTGCAAATATATGCGATAAAAAAAATAGATCGAAAGATCGAAAGATATTTAACGGCACGTCTCACGTGCCGATGGTTAATGGGAAAAAATCAGCGAATATAGAATGTAGACCGCGTCGCCGGTTTCGTGAGATTTCATAAGACTGGATAGTTTTGCTGTAGGCTGCAAGTAAGCGAGAGCTTAACTCGCGTTGTCCACAGGGTCAGAGGGTGGCGCGCGTTTCATAAAGTTAGATGTGCCATTCGTATTTGCCAAGGGTGGCTGTGGCAGCGGCACGCCGGAGAGTGCGGGTTGTATCTCTAACTCTCGAGCGCCTATAACATCCATATCTATATCCCACGTACCGGGTGTCCAATAAATCTATTACCCGCTCCCGTGGGGTTGAAGCCGGCGGCGGTGGCGGGTGCCATACAAACGAACGCACACGCATACGTACGCGTGTGCCACCCGTCCATACGGGCGGCCGCATGAAGGATCACTCAGATGCGCGTCTATCTCCGTTATGATATTTCCAAGTCGAGAGGGCATATGCGAAAAAGGCGATCGCGCCTTTCCGCGGTCGCCCGTGTCTTTCTTTAGTTTCTCGTGAACGTCTTCCTTCCAAGACCGTCCTTCCCGACGCTTCCCGAGCGGTATCTATACTCGTTTTTGCGACGTCTTCCGAGACGAACGCGCCCTGCGTATGAAAGTTTTTGTTTTCATGCCTGATCATTCCTACTGCGTGAAAGGCAGACCCTTATTACACGCGTCATCCTTAACATTGAGTTAGTGGAATATATGTCAGAGATGAAACACAGCTCATAAAGAAAATCCGATATATATATATATAAAACTTACATAACGGTATATAACTATAAAGTATCGTATAAATGATACATATAAACTCTTTAGAGACGGAATTTCTAATCTTTATTTATGATTGAAATATTAATAAAAGCTAAATCTGTATATGCTCAGATAGTACGCCTTTTAAAATGTAATTTATGATTTTATTTCTACAAGTCTTCGTTACAAGCACACGTGTGCACCAGATATCGTAATGCAACGATTATCGGAGAATCGGTTCGCCGGAGAAAATCGCTTTCCCGGCAATTGTACAGGAGAAAACTCGAGGGCGACGATAACCGTCGACGCAGTCGTTGCTCGCGGACATGGACTCGCTTTCACGAGCAAACGAAAAAGTCGGGGACTTCGTTGTCGGAAAGAAGGGGGAAGTTGGTCGGTGATCAAGGCGATCTTCGCGGGGACATTGGAAGAGCACGGTAATACTCACGACGGAAACTGGGACGGAGTGGCAGAAGGGAGCGCTCGTTCGCTTCGGAGAATAAAACCCGAGAGATTGTCATTGCGCTGAAGAGGTCCGGACGTACAACAATGACAGTGGCTGACGCAGCGAGCTGCGACTGCAGATCATCCCTGGATATTAAAAAGTCGGACCGCACGATTCATTCTGTCTTCATTCAGCGGCGCCACCCGCGGCCACCCTTCTCTCTCTCTCTCTCTCTCTCTCTCTCTCACCCTTTCGCCTCTTTCTGTCTCTCACCGCGTGAGCGTGAACCGATACCGCGAGGGGCTGTGGCGGCTCATCCCGCCTTCTGTCTTCTGCTCTTGTGAAAACAATAGCGAGCACTTGGCGATTTCGTGTCATCGACTCTCGGGGAATCGTCGTTTCCCTCATCGCGAGATAGCAGTTACCGAGAATAGGAAAAGATATAATTTTGATGAGCTTGAATCCCGATGACGTAGACACAAGAGTGATCTCTAGATGTATACGTGTGATAATAGTTCATAAAAGGATTATCGTTGAGTCTTTATGTGAAATTAATAATAAACAAAATCATTATCTTCAAGTTCGCTAAGTGTGTATGTGTATGTGTGAAAAGAAACAAATTACAATAAAGAATCAACAAACACTTTAGATCAATATTTAAAGCTGACTTCTCTTTTTCTGGTTATATAGACGAGAATTATTATTTAAATCAAATTATTGAACAATTATATTATATCTCAGTTGTCAAAGGATCCGAACTAGATTTTCTGGACGATTTCACTATAAAGGAATATGTTGATAGAGACTGAAGATTGTAACAGCGAGGATTGTATTGACATTCCCTTTCCATAACGGCTTAAGAGAATTGTTGATATACCAAGTACTAATAATGAAGATTTAACCTACGATGTCACAATCACTGATAAGGATAATAATGCGCGCCTATTGTGACCGATGAGAGAACACGAGATGATGAGCGAAGCATGTTTCAGGGGAATAATTGTGAGTGAAATCTGCTCTCATTTCTCGGTATTCATCACTTTTTTCTTCAATTCTCATTATCAATACATTTAATATTAAGTGTTAAGTATAAAAAAATTGTATATTTAAAACTTTAAAAAGAGATAAAAGTATCAAATAAAACATTTCACTAAAAACTATAATTTTTATTTATGAAGTCTTTTTGATGTATTTCATATTCAGCATTTTTTAAGCTTCCCAAAGTTTGTTTACATCATTTTAATAGCAAAAAAGTATGTATGTAGATTCGTCACAATTTTCTAACAAGAGGACGGTGAAGGATTCATCACGAACGAAATTATTTTTGATTTCATTAATGTCATTTCCTCTACGTCGCGTTACTTTCTCGTCGTGAATCACGCTACTGCAGCGACCAGGGTGGTATCGGTTCTCTCAAGAGAAATGAAATATTTCCATCGGATCCGCCGTGATAATCCATCTAGCATGCGCGCGTGCGTCCGAGCATCGCTTGCGATTGCCTCTGATGCAGGAATTCATCAGGACGCTGCTCATGAAGTATTCAGGCACACGTTTAATTAATACCGATTAGCCCAGTATACTATTGCGACAGTTCTGTTAATGGTCGTTCGGACGGCGATGTTGTATTCCGAATACTCTAGTTATCTACCGTTGTGAATCATTATTTGACAAATATTCCGGAAATAACTAACTATAAACGTGATGACGTTATCGTGAAATAAAGGATTTCTTATCGCAAATACGTAAAGCTCTTTTACATTACATTATTTTCGTCATGAAAACATATTTATTGCCAAGCAATTATCCCAGTTTATATTTTACAAGCCTAACATATTGTCAAAATATTTTTGGGGATGCGTATCTCCGTTGCAAACAAGTGCAAGGGCGTTCTGATTGTTGCTGAGGTTCAGTTGTGCACGTTTTATCGCTCGTTTCGAAGGAAAATCGCTCGTGCGTTAACAAGGCGCGAATACAGCGAGCAGTTATCGCATTGGAACATTGAGGGTCGTCGAAAATTCGGTTGCAAGAGTCAGCGCCGAGCACTCGACGGGGCCCGGCTGGAGGTCGCGCGGCTCGGGAGAGGGGAACGATGCACCGCAATGCACCGCATCCGCATCCGCATTGCAATCGTGCAGCATCCGTTGTTCGCGTACGCGCGAGCGCGCGCGCGCGCGTGCAACGTGCGTATATATGGAATCATGCAAATGTGATGCGTATGCGATGCTCGTGTGGCCTATGACGTCTAGTGCCCTGGCGATGACGTTTACTGCAACCACGCCCTGTTCGTGCTCATCCGGCGTCCATCCTGGACAGGCATCGACCTCCTTAATTACCAAGGATTCGGTTAACGATCTGGCCAATTACATCTTTCGAGCGGGGTGAGCGCGACAGCGAGCGCGATGGCCGCATACGTAATTGATAATCGATGACGGATGACGGATCGAAGCGACGGATTTAGCGGAGCTTTAATCGCGAGCTCATCACGTGGGAAAATATAATTTTTGCCACAAAACATACTTTTCAATAATATTCTTTATAGTAATTAAATAGAAGTCTAAATTATGTAAATATATTTCTCTTCTTTTCTCTCTGACAGTGCAGATAGCAAATGATTTAAATGAATTTCGAGAACGAAATATAATAATTCTGATCGCAAAATATTATTAATTAATGGTATATAATTTTCATCGATTCAGGTGGAGCTGATAGTGATTAGTGGAAGATATTATTGCTGTGAAACTACGTTATTAATGATAATTGCAGAGAATTGCTCTTTGGAGAATAATAAACAATAAACTGAAATGCTCTGTTTTATCCATACGCTATTTTTATTGCTTTACGATATGCATCAGTCATGTAATTCTGCAATCTTTAGATCGAAAGGCATATCGATAGACCAATTAAAAAAAATCAGCTAGACGATTTATTTGTCGGAAATTTTTTGCGAATTGACACTCGGCAGAATTTTTGCATCGGCAACGAATCGGCATCGGAAAATGTCCAGCTACTTTGTGCCGAGTGCTAATAAATTTTTCACGTTATGTCGGAACAAGAGCGATGAACGATAATCCGATTTCCTCTCCGCGATCGCAGGTCTCTTAAAATACATACACGAGCACTTCTAGTTTCATTAAACCCCGGAACTTTTTGCGATAACCACTTGCAAAATATCCCAAGAGATTACATTGAGAATGCAGGAGACGTTTTATTAATTAATTTCAGAATTTCGTTCATTTGTGTTCTCCTAGAATTTCAGCCGTCCAGCCAACCCTGTCTAATCGTATATTTATGAAACGGTCTAAAAAATGTTTATACGTGATGTAATCGGAGTGATAACATGCTGAAAGAATCGCAGGAGGGACACATCGCGAGCATTCACGTGTCTCAAGAATTGTTGGGACGCTCGACAGCCATGACGAGAGCTTTTGGAAGGCAGTTGATCGTGTCCTTCGCCAACGTCCTCGCAGACACTCTTAAATTTGGGAGCCATTGTCGCGCACGACGAAAGGAAGACGGAAGTCGCTCACTTGGCAGAAGTAGCGATACCGTGCATTATGGTGTGGGCAATGGGCGCGAGATAGAAGTCGAAGAGAGTAGAAAGAGCCGTGGTATACGCGTAGAATAGGGAGCGAGTGTTCCGTATACCGGGAGAGACTCCTGACTTCGGTCAGACCAGAACTGGCCATTGTTCGTTACGAGTGGCTATCTCGCTGGACATTTCCGTACCCGAATACGTGCATACGCTTTGCTACAGCCTACCAGATACTTTCAATGTTCGAAATTTATATCGGGTGTATCGCCGGAACGTCCGACTTACCAGCGAGATTATGTTTGCGAAAATGCGCGCTATCGTCCGCAAAAAAAAAGAAACATTCAATGAGTATAATTCTTTCGCGAGTACGCAATGTAAAATGTTATCTGCAAATGGCGAATCGAGATGTATAAATGAAGATTGCAAATGTAGATAATTTTTTGCTGAGATAGCTATACCTAAGGGATGGCGAATTACGAGCGGGAATACCAAATTTCTCGGGCGGGAAATGTGAGAGCTTAAATAATGTAAGTTGCGCATGGAAATAACTATGAAGTGCAAGCGAAGAATTCACGAACGCGCGCATTTATTCGTCCTAGACGATCGTTTATCTAGAGACGTCGAAGGTGAAATGGTACCGAGCGCTGCGCGCCTTTTTCACTAGCGAGACCGCTGGCTCACATTCGACCTCGGTTTTACAAGAAGTTATGTGAGAGATCGTACGGACGTATCGCGTTAATCTCCACCATTTTTTGCAATGCTAGCGCTGGACAGCGGTGGATAGCGACGGATACGGGGATTTTCTTGAAGCATCGCCCTTTTCAAAGTCTGAAGACATTTTTCATTTTTAACATTATTTTAAAATTGTATCAATTATTTATGTTTCTTCAATTGACACAAGCTATATGAATATAAAATCATGAATTTAATTTACATTCTTATATTGTGAGAGAAGAATTGGCAAATTGATTGCTCTTGCTTTTAAAACTAATAAATATTCTAGATCATGAAGAGAGGTGACAGATTAGAAGAGAGTGACATACATTTTCTGGTAGAGAGAAACGCGGGGAAGGAGCAAGATCAATTTAATCTCATTAAAAGATGAACTACCTTCCCCTGTCGATGCACTTTTGAAGATTAACGTACGTTAATGACCCACAGAATTCACGTTTGACTCATAATCGCGAGAGCGTGAAGTGAAAACAATTTTTCGTGAAAACTTTTCTGTTCAAATAACTTAAATATAAAAACATTACAGAAATAGAATTAAAAAGATCATATTTCAGAAAGAATCATGCCGCATATTTTTTCGTCTAAGACTTTTAATATTTCGCAAGAAAGAATTTTTGAAATGAATTTTTGGTAGAAAGTGTGATATACGTAATATGTAATATATAATACGATATACGTAGATTGAATGAGAAAAAAAGATTGCACAGGCGCACAGGACAATCTGTCAGAACCGACTACTCGTAGAAATGCGATTGATTATGATTTATGGCGAGGTGTTGCCGGACGAACGATTTCGGTGTGTCTTGTGATTCGGAAAATTTAATTTGTCAGGGGGAAAATCCGGCGAGGGAAAGAAAGAGAGAAAAAGAGACGCTAACGCTTACGGTAGTTTGATCGGACTCTTTCGACTCCTTCTGTTAAAGATTTTGCTCGATTTCTTTTCTTTCGACGTAACTGATAGTCTTCGATTTGATATCAAAACGATTTTCTGAGAATCAAAACGAAATCACGTCGATCTTGCGGAATTATTGTGAGCATTGTAATTAATATATATATATATATATATATATATATACATACAGTGAAATTTCATAAGATCCTGCTAGTAAAGTGTCTTCGAGACCAGATTACGACAGCGACATAATGTTTCTGAATTCATATACAAAACGATTATAACGCGTACACATTGACATATTTATCGCGCTCGAGGGTGGCCTTTCCATAGGGCTAAGGCTCAGACATTAATTAGAAAGGCGGAACTAATTACTCGATCCCTCGAATATTATGAATTAGTCTTACAGAGTAATTCACCGACTAAATGCCGCGAATAAAGTGTCGCGGTGGTATTAATATTTCATTGTGGTCGGCCCGTTAAAAGTGTTCCATTTTAATTAATAATTCAGACGATTTATCTTATCTACGTAAAGCATCGTCTCTGTAAAGTAACATTCTGGTCACTGAAAGAGATAGTAAAAATAATTGAAAATGGAAATAATTATTCTGGCATAATAATTAATACTGTAAAATTGTTGTGTTTTATAAAAGAATAAAAAAAAGAAAAATTACTTATATATTAAAATAGTTGAATTTATGAATTCTTCTGCTTTTCTTTTGTTCATTTTATTCAACAACGATGTAACATGCAGAGTATTTTCTCTGCGAAAAGTCATTCTGCGCTCTCCCCATCCACGTTTTACAATTCGGCCCGAAAATCGAATCGCCCCCAGAATTGCGTTGCGACCGCTAGTATTTCGCTCCCGTTCGACCGGTGCAGAGCGAGGTCGGTCTTATTCAATATTAAGAACTCACTACCACCGCAGTCCGGACAATGCGTCTCACTATCGCAGCTGTCGACCTGGACGAGCACGCCAATTGATACCCCGAAGGACTCGCGAATAGTCCCCTTGAGACTCGCGCGCTCGCTTTCTCTCTCTCTCTGTTTCTCTTTTGCGAGTCCTTTCCACGATCCTACCGAATTAATTCTACACTCGCGTTGCTCCAAAATGTTCTTTTTACGACGATTATAAATATCGTACATTCCTTGGGAAGTAATTTAAGCGGTAACATTGACATAATATAATCTTTTTCTCTCTCTCTCTCTCTCTCTCTCTCTCTCTTGTTCTTTTTATGTAATATTACAGATACAAATAAGAAGGAGATACATGTACTGGCGTAACATAGTTAATACTAGTAACATATCATAACGACACGTGCATGTATTGAAAGTAATAAAAATAAAATCCTAAATATAAATATTATAATATAGGTGTGATGTATTTAATAATTTGTCTAGAAATTATTTTAAAAATCGAATTTTACGATCATGACTTTAATCATGATTTCGAGACTTATGTTCTTCAGAAATGACGTAATTATCACATGGACATAAATTTGTGTAAGCAATATAAGTCTGTTGAGAATATAGTATACTGAGAAGCATAGACGTAACTAGTTTCTATATGAGAAAGGAAATGACCACTTTATTAGTGGCTAAGTAGATGGCGGTTAATTTAACAACTTGGTTTAATGATCGATTCGATTCGACAGTTTCACGCATCCCTTCAATAAGGGCTTATATACGTAGAACTCTCGTGCTCACACTAACTCTAATGTCGAATTAAACGAACCGCTTGCACTTAATCCGACGATTAACGGCCGGCCGACTCGATCTATTAGTTTCGTCGCGACTATAGCTACGATATTACAACTCACTCGTACAAGCACGGTAAAATACAATAGTATAATTATCGTATAGTGAGATTAAACAAAAGATAAAATCGCAAGAAAGAAATCCTACAAAAAATCAAAATACAAATGGAAAGATTCAATAATTTTCTAAGGTCTAGGTGAAGTTGGCACTCTGAAAAGCGAATTTTCATAAAATATAGCATTTGATTATTCACAACTTTTTGTCCTTAATTAAATAATTGCTTTTATTCACGGTTTTTGCAAAAAAAAATAAATATAAATCAAAGTTTTATTATCAGCAATCCTATTTGAAAAAAGTTTTTTATCGTGCGCAATGATGGAGAAACTAAACATATTATTGCGTTAATTATCATAATATATACGAAATACGATATTAGCATCGTAATTCTTCGGTACCATGTGTGAATTGATCATAGACCGACGTAAATCGCGGAGAAATTCAGGACGGCCTCGGAGAGGATTGTATATCGGCTTGTGGGTAGATACACCACGAACCGGCAGGCACATCGCGCCAAGATGGACGATAATCGTCATTTTGCCAGTAAGGGGCACTCAGCCCGCCCCAAATGCATGCAAAGAGACCCGATGCACTCTCCATAAAATCCCGTGTTATACGAGATCACTTAGAGCAAGCCCTGCCTAACGAGCGCGCCGTTACCTTACGGCCTCGCTTAATCGCGCTTCTACCAAAGCGACGAAACTTCGTGGACTCTTCTTCCTCGCGGTATTTTCGCCACCCTGCCCTTGCGAGTCGCAACTCGAGCAGTTCAGATAAGAACGCATTTTAACTAATGTATTAATTAATTTTCTTATTAATCATCTTTTCTATGAGTTCAATTGAATACTATTTTAATAATGTTAATGTGAACCATTCATTGAAAATGAAATGTTTAAGGCAACAACGCACGTACATCGATAGATTAAAATCACAGAGATACATTATTAATGCATGTTGCACGAGCGACGTAGCATGTTCTTCCCCTGATTGACTTTGTAATATTAAACGCAATCCAAGTTAGTAGACAGACCGTGGTGATGATGAGAGCGTATCGAGGTAAACGGCTCGTCGAAGCACCACGGTAGATTAAACTTAAGCAATTTTGGAGATTTCGTCGGCGATTAATACGAGAAGCTGACCGATTATTAATTGGTGATTAATTTCAAATCACGCAGATTCCGCCGTAAACGTGGGCCTTGGGGGATTACAGGCGGTCGTCTCGACGCGTTAACATTAGTCATTAACGAGATGTAGTTTACCACGCAACGGCGGATCCGTCTAAGAAAATGGCTTTCATAAAGTCGGGTGAGATAATTGAAGCTCATGATTAAACGACGTAACGTAATTATACCTCGAGAAAATAATTATTAAAATCGTTTAGCTTAAGAACTAAATATTTATTTTTAAGAAGTGAATATTTATTCTTAGGAACTGAAAAAAATTCCAATTATTCTTTATTATTAATACTCGAATTAGAAGATCACTACAATTGTGTGCAAATTAATTCTAGGTTTAATTAAACATACCACATAAAGATTAGTTTTATTATTCGAGGCTGCTTTTTGTTAATTTAATTATTGTTTCATGGCAGATCTTATTGCTTTGGCTTTATATGTCATTTTTTCCGGAGACACGGTGTGCTTGGTGTGTCGCCGCGCGGCTCGAAATTTGTTTGCCTTGTTTTACGACGGGGACAGGTTGCATCGGCTGTCTTATTGGATTCTGACACAATCACGGGGAATGAGATACACATGTGCGCGAAAAAGTATAGGCGCGTGTGTACATCACGGTATTATATATTTGCACATGTGTGTTTTCATTTGGTTCCACATTTTTGTATGTGTAACCAGAATAGGACATGTATATTTTGTTAGAATATTAATATGAGTAACTCGTGGTAGATCTACGTATGTAATAGGTACATTTGTTTCTTTCATGCATGAATCAGAATTTCGAAACGATTATCATTTACATAAATCGCAAATTTTCGTCACTATCACTATCTACCCAACTAATGACGACTATGAGGCTGTTTTTACTTTGTTAATGCGTCGCTTCGACACTTTCGGCACGCTACTTCCTCAGTGTTATCACAGACACGGCGACTCATCCTCCGTCAATTTTGCCAGCGGAAAATACAATCGTACGGGGACAGAAGAGTGGCAGGAGGTAAAAGGAAGGTAAGATAAGACGTGAAAGTGGAGGAGGGAGGCAGCGCAGGACGAATAGCAAGCAGCGTCTCGTGGGAGTGTGCACCAGGTGCCGGGTTAACCCCTGCGGCTTAGATGTCTTTAGGCGACGCGTTACCCTGTCGCGTCGTAACCAGAAGGTGGTAACCAATCGGTTCGTAAGGTCGGGCTGGGATCGGCTAAGAAATTCGAAGGCGGTGGAACGAAGACGGAGGGACCGTCTAGACGGACGAGAGTGTGTTGTCTACGTGACCGAGGAAAGTCATTCTTCTTTGGGGTATCCTGGGGTATCCTGATCCGCGACGCTGTGGATAATCGGGACGCTGCGCGAGGTGTCCTCCGAGTAATTCCGGCTCGTTCCGTGGTCTTTCAAATTATACGTAAGACAACTTGATACTTGTTTAATATTACAGGTATCCTTGAGATTTCTTAGATTGATATCCATCGTGCTTGAAATTCCAGGCATAGCGCGGTAACTATGGGACCAGAATTTTTGCCGCGTAGGATGCAATTTCAAGATATAGTCGCGTACTTTCGCGATTGCTCAACAAAGGCGCTTCTGGAAGAAGATAGAGAAAGAAGTTCGGAACACGTTCGCGCTACGATGAATTTTTCAGGGAACACCGCGCGTCATGAATTATCCGCAGAGTCATCGTTTCGAGGTTCAAAGCCTTGCGCAATAAAACAGCGCATCCTCGCCGATGAATTCTTCAGTGAAATTCCATTTCCGCGGCCGTTAAGTCTTCACGGCGCGCTCCCACGTGACCCTTAAAAACGACGAATAAAGTGGCGCTTCTGAACATTAAAAAAAACGAATGCAACAAGGGCGAAAGGTAAATGGCAACTGCTTGCGGCTACGTGAACGGAATGGAAAGTGCGGCGTAACGGTTAATAATCGTGACGGCTTGTTTATGATGCCGAGACTCGCCGACTCTTGCTTTCCTTCGATGATTTCGCGTCACCCCATTCATTACATTCACGTTTGCGTTCTTGACTCTCCGACTTTGGTAAAACCTTCTAATACCCCCTAGTCGCGTCTAGCTCCAGAAACATCAGTATTGCAATTTCGAAGCGATCGTTATTCATCTTTACTCTGATACTCATTACTAGAACCTTACGGCGCGACAAGTGGATGCATCTCGTGTACAAGCGCAACAAATAATGAAATTTCGCGGCGCTTTCTGAGGAAATATACGGAAAATTGAACGGTGCATCGCGGGATTATATATAAGAAATAATGTCATCCGGTTTCGCTGGGGTTCCCGGGTGAAGGAGCCGCACCCGTGGCGGTAAGGTCGGAAGAGGGTTCCGCGCGCGTGCGGGAAGGGTTGGCCGGCGCCGGGGGATGAATCCCCGGCCAACACGGGGTGCACCGTGCAGTACGGTCGCGTGGGCGAATTCGGCATCGACGGCCCCGCAGCTTTCACCTGCATTTTCCACCTGTCCTCCCGGGGCGTCGCTCTTCTTGGCTCCACCTACAACCCTCCTAGCAACCCTCCGACGCGCTCGTCCAACGACGTCACGAGCTCCAGCAAACTCCCATTGGCCGCGTCGTATCGACGCGACCGCAAACCCGCTGTTGCTGCCACCGCCACCGCCGCCGTTGTATTTTATTATTTTACTTATCTACCCTACGACGACGGCGGCGGCAGCGGCGGTGGCCGATGCATGCGCTCCTTTTCTGTACTCTTTTTTTTGCGACATCCTGACGACGTTGCACGCGAGAACCCGGCCAGGAGGGAGGTCGCCTCGCTCGTATCTCCGCTATGTAGTCCGATCATCTTTCTTTTATTCCGTCACCGCTGCCTCCAACGCGTTGTTGAGAGGATAGCGGGGGAGGATTTTGCCTCTTCTCTTCGTCCTGGGCAGGCTCGTGGCCTCTCCCGGCTAGTAGCCTTGAGCCGCAGGAATGTCTTACGGATCTTCGAAAACGCGCGGGGGTAGAGCGGAATCCCTGTAGGATCGATAGTTCCTGTTCCAATTTTCTTGGTCCCGAGGTTGCTCGATGCGAGGTCGAGTCGCAATTTTTCCCCGCTAGCAAAGCCACCCGACAATTCGAAAACGTCTACCATTCAAGTCTACCATTTTTTCTTTCCGCAGCTATCTTCGTTCGTGCGGTGAACACGACGATTCGGAATGTTTAGCAAAGATGAAAAACCCTAAGAAAATGCTCAAGGTAATTCTCTAAGGAACGGAGAGAGCAGATCGATTCGATCGTCTCGCAAGGTCGCTCCTTTATAATAAAAAATTCATCGGCTTGCGGCAGGTACCCACCGCAACCGAACTCATTCACTTGCAATCGACGATGGAGACAAGAGAAAACTGGAAGTGTAACTCATCTTCAGAAGTTGCGCACAGCCGATGCCGTCGACGCGGCGATCAAAGGTCAAGCAGCCCCCGTCTCCGTCCTTGGACACGCCGTATTCCACGTAGAAGATCGGGATACGGAGGCACGTACATCCGTATTTCGTCGAAGAAATGCTGCCTCTTCTTCCCTTCTCATCCTTTTTGAGTTTGGGGCAGACGGGAAAAGGGGAGAGGGGAGGGGGGACGAGAGGCCGAAGGAAGGAAGGAACGGGGAGATTAAGGGGCCTGAAAGACAGCGGGGGCGGAGAGGCGATAGAAGAAGAAGTTCGCCGGTGGGTTGGCGGCGGCAGACAGGTTGGTACCGCGGTGTCGTGTGCACACGTAGACACCCACACACGGTGAAGACGCGCACACGCACGCACGTACACACGCGCACGTTTAGCACATATGGGCGTATCACCGAAGGCGCACTGCAACTTTCATGCCGAGCGAGACGGTCGGAAGATGGCTGCCGGGTAACAGCCAGCCGCGAATAAACCGGCAAATGCTTTCGTTCGCTGCCGCTCGAAGCTACCAGCCACACCGCACCGGGAAAATCCATTTTCGATTTGTTCCCCGGCATCACCACCACCACCACCACCTCCGATGCTACTGCTGCTGCTGCTGCTGCTACTGCTGCACATCTACCGCGGGGTATTTCTTCTACGATGGCGGCTGTTTTCCACGGCAGAATGTAGTGCGCGGTAGAACTCGCTTGTATTTTAAACAAAATTTTAAGATACGTCATAAGGAACATACCGCGCAAATTCGCCTGCGCTCCGTTTCATAAAAAGAAGTTACAGCGAAGCCTGTAACTTGGGGTGAAAATGCTAGGCTCGCTGTATCATACGTGATGCGCAATCTTGTGCAATGTTGCGTAATACGTGCGTTATTGCATAGTTTAATGAAATGTACGGAAACATTAACGCGTGAGTTCAGTAATGATAATTATGGCAATTATTTGCAATAATCCAATAAACACCAATTAACCAAGTAACATTGTGTCAACATTATAATTTCCTA
The DNA here is from genome assembly GCA_011638315.1 of Tetramorium parvispinum. Lineage (NCBI taxonomy): Eukaryota > Metazoa > Arthropoda > Insecta > Hymenoptera > Formicidae > Tetramorium > Tetramorium parvispinum. Next base: position 4,790 of record VBVR01001576.1, on the reverse strand, counting down.
CTCAAATATAACTGTTCTGTACAATATATGTTACATTACATTTATATTGTTGAATGGGTGTTTCAAGTATATATATATAGGTATATATATTACAACATAATTTTCATATTAACATCGAATTCTATGTGTAAAAATATATTTCTATATATCGAATAAACATTCATGATTTTTTTTTTTCAAAATGTTTGATAAAGATAAAAATTTATACATATAATAAAATATTTTTATTTTTCACAGAGCTTCGAATATTCAGTTTTACAGTTAATTACATTCGTGTGGCGATAGGTTTAACGTGGTTACTTCTCCCCCACCAAATTAAGATCCGCGATAAGCTAACAATCAATAAAGCACGTACACACAATTCTTCCGGGATTAAAACTCGTCTTCCCGTCTATCGAAAATTGAATCTTCTGCTAAGGATCTGAACGGATGGAAGCCATAACAGTACAGGCAAAGATCTCGTTGTATTTCTTAGTAATTCAATTATTAATACAAGCATGAAAAGAGTATCCTATTCCGCTATCATCTTTCTTTATACGACAATTCTTCTCCAGAAATATCACGGTGGCATACACTCTTTGTAATCAAAAATAAGAAAAAAACCATCAAGTGCATAAGTAGAGAACGAAAAGATATTGCTAACCTTTTCAATATTTGAGAATTTTTTAATATTTGAGAAATTAACAAAAACATGTGACATTTTAATATATTTTCGATCAAAATTACATTATTGTGAATCACACAGTTTAAATTGTAAGATTAGAAACTCCAGTGTGTGGAATGGTTTGAGTTTAATCGGCCGGCATTTTTCTAGAAATTTGCGTGGCACGTCTGCGTCGCGCTCGAAAACTTGCGGCGTAATTTTCTCGAGACGGAGAAGAGGCTTCACGTTCGCGAAAGTCTATAGTCTTATAAGGACTTAGCGGCGCGGGAAAAGCTAGTTGCGCGCGAATGCACACCGTTATTTATTTTCTTCAATAAATTCCGCGAGTTGGACACTTTAATCCGCGGGAATCTCCAAGTGCCTGTCACTTAGGCTCGCGTACTTATTACTACTTAAGCGTTTTAATGGACAAGTTATTATTCTGATATATTGGTTTTTAAGCTCCCCCCTAGTTCCCTGCAGCCCCAAGGACAACATCAAAATACTCATCAGATTTCTTTGACTCGAGCTAATTAATTGGAATACATGTAATTACTAAATGCAACTGTTGGGTTTTGCAGGAAAATCTAGGCACTAAGCAACTTCGAAAATTATTCTTGTTAATTAGTTTTTGTAATTATAAAAATAAAATAATTATAGTAACGAATATTATAAGGATATGAATTTTATAGAATTATATTTGACTTTAGATAATTAAACCTGTAACGTTTATAAATGTTTTCTAAAACACTATTTTCTGCGAACTATTATTTTTAGGATTAATATTTGAAAATTCATCAAATTCTTTGAAGTAAATAATAAATAAGTACATTAAATATAAAAAGCCAAGATACATTCTAATCTAGAATTGAGAAAGATCGTGACAATTTATGCAGAAATAATATAGAATTAAAAATTTAAATATAAAGGTTTTTAGTATTAATGAAAATTGAAAATACAAGTTGGTTATGAAGATACTACATCATATACAATTTCATTTTTTTATCTCTGCATTCAGAATTGTGCTTTGTATTGCAAATGGTGAGTCTGAGAGCGAATAACTTCAAATGTGAGCTTGTATAACGACACGTACACGAATAGTACGACCGAATATTTCCACGTGGCGTTGAGCACGCGTACACCACCGAAAAGCATCTCTTTTTGCAGAATTTCGCCGCGGGTCTTAGTTTTGCATGAAATCTGCTGCTACGTGTGCAATCGCGAACGAGCGTTACGATGGAAAAAAGCGAGGATAAAACTCTTAACGTCGGACTACGACGTTGTCAGAAATTGATAAGGGGTGCTACCTCGTCATTGCTAGCGAAGTTGAAATCTCGAGCTGAAGTATCAAGAGCTGCTTCTTCTAATTCTGAGAGAATATTACCTTTTATTTATTATTATATATCAATATTATCTTTATAAAAACTGGAAGATATTGTGCTCATAAATATTATTCGATAATGTTAGAAAAAAAGAGGAAGAAATATGAGAAGTCATTTTTACGTAGAAATCAGTATACTTTCGATACAATAAGTAGCAATAATGAACTCTCTATTCCTTTCTCCCCATTTGTCTATATTCAACTCTTTGACGCGAGCGCGACTCCCTTAAAAATCTCGATCGTCGCCGGAGGGCGAGCGCGCCGTAAGGGATGAAGTATCCATCGGGGATCGGAGAACAATCCCATCCAGTGGCGAATTGCTTGTTCCGCTATTTAAAAGTGTCCTCGGTTAGCGACGGGATAAGTTAAGGCCCGCGTCGGCGTGGCGACCGATCCTCGAACCGATCGACAATAGCGTCGCGGTCGCTTTCGTCGTCTCGGTGAAAGTGGCGCTGTTTAATATTAATAAGCCGGGGCGGCTCTGCCCCTGGCAGGCACGTAGATGCATATCAGACCCGGCATTACGAAAAGACGGTACCCGCGGCCGCGTCGAGGAACGGCATGGCACGCGAGATTTTTTTTCTCCTCGCGATTTGAATACACTCGCGGCGCATCAGCGTCTGTCCGCAAAGCAGACGTCTCCATTCACGTGCGTTTCAAAGATGTTCGAAGCTCACGTATGTATGATTCTCTATAGATTATGTACACCTATTGCACTCATTATTCGGTGCTCGAAAATTTACAATATTTTTACAAGACGCAAATGGTAAGATTTTTATTTTTAATATTCTTTATGATAGTTCTGCTCGTTTGTGTAATTGATCTTAATTCGTTTCTTTCATAAATTGAATTATCGGATATTATATAAATTTGTAATCCGCAGTACTATAAATTTTGTATTGTATAAAGATAATTGTTTTTTTTAAATAAATTTTCTATTTTTATTATATTCTTCCCGCGCAATATTTCCCTGAGTTAAAGTTAAATTTAGCTGTAAATATTTCGCGACTATTGTGTCAGAGCAAATTGTAGATTTAAAAAATCAAGCTATCTCTTAAAACTCGCGATGTACTTTACAGTACACAATCGCTTGTGGCGCTTTCAGTGTCGCGCCAAACGTATTTGTTGTAATTTCAGTAAATACCTGCCAGTGGTATCTAAGTACTTAATTACATGTGCTCACGATATTCTGGGGCGCTGTAAAGAAGACAAGGACGATAGGGAAGAATAAGACATTGAGACGAGTGCATAGCTTCTCCCGATGGTGTCATCCAATGAAACCGTTGTAGTTTCGCGAAAGGAGATTCATAAAATGTTAAAACCGCATACCGAGCACGTGAGTGCATTAAGGCGGCTCCTTTTAACCAGCCACGAACGATTGATCGTGCAATTATCGGCGGGGGCGTACTTATTGGCACAATTTCTTTTATCACCACGATCCCAGGTGCATCCTTTAGCCATGGAGAAAGGCCTTCCGCGAGGGGGTTGTCGAAGAGTGGGCAACGGAAGAGTAAGCAGCGCAAAATGGAAGCGAAAGAGAAATAGAACATGAGAGTGAAAGGGAGGGAACGCAAAGGGCAAAGGAAAAGGACCAAAGAAAGACAGGGCACGAGAAGGAGGGCATGTGACGAGAGAGACGAGAGGCAGAGAGTGCGAAGAAAAATAGGGGGAAAGAGAGAGACGGCAGTTTGTAACTAAGACTCAAGAACGAGAGAGGAGACAGCATCGGGATTGCGAAACAGAGTGGAAAAGCGAGCGAGCGAGCGAGCGAGCGCGAGAGAGAAAGAGAAACAGCGAGAGGGAGAGGGAGAGAGAGATAGATACAGAAAGTGGAAGAGAGAGAGGGCGAGAGAGGAGACAATGAACGGGGGAGTTATCTGTAATGGAATAAGTTGGCAACAATGGCGCATTGTTTGGCAGAACGGTCGCATCGTCGTCTGTTGACGGACATTATCGCCGGACGTTGCGTTTCCGGCGCAACCGGGAACGTCCTCGTCCCGTCAGAAGACGGCGTGTCAACCGGCATGATTCCGCGCGTTCGGAATGTATGCCACGCGTACAGCCGCCACCGCGGCACTGCCGCACATAGCGCTTGTGCTACCAGAAAGCCACCCATTCAAATTCGCGCTGAGAGCAGCGCTATCGAGCTGCTGTTATACGTCGCAAATAGAAACGCGGCCGCCCTGGCTGCCTTGCTCAAAACGCAAGCGTAGGCTGACCCTTCGCCACTCGCTCCGAGTTTCGCGACAATCTTCGATTCCTCGCGGCAGATCACGACAAAGGGCGTGGTCTCGTCAACGTCCGTCAAACTAAACTGTTAAACCAATTTAGCTCGATTGTTATATTTCTCTCCGTTTTGACTCTTTGACTCACAGAAATTAGGTAGGATGGAATTTAATTAATAAATGCTGATGAAATTAATTATGTGGATATGTCAGTTTCTAAGTTTTAATATTAAATAAATGCTAAATATTTTTAGAACTTCTCATTAAAATAATAGAAATTCACATAATTATACGTTTCAAAAAACTTCATAAGCTTTTGTACTTCCGAAGATTTCAGTAGAAAAAGCCAGCATACCCAACTATTCAGAATTATTTTCTTCCTATTAGTTGATTCTATTAAAATATCCGGAGATATATGTGTAAAAACATATTATTTTTAGTTTATAATAGATATGATAAACGACACATTGAGAAAAATGTTTTGTATTATGAACCAAAAGTTTTGTTGATATATACCCAAGAAAATTGTTCAGTTGCTATA
>VBVR01001575.1:0-28992 GCA_011638315.1 Tetramorium parvispinum | reverse complement strand
TATATATATCTTCTGGTAAGGCGTAACAATAAAATAAAATATAAACTTAACAAAATGCAATGTATATCTATATAAGTTGCCAATTATATTATCTCCCATGGTGTGGAAGCCTAGGAAAAGTGCTTATCTTTTAGCTCAAAGAAATAATTAAGCGAGAATCTATTTAAAAAGTTTGGAAGGTCCTATGTCGTCGTGTCGCCTTCCTCCTGTTCCAGTCTGGAAGAGCCGCAAACGCGACATTTACAGCATACGATGCAAGGTGCCGCTAATAATAGCAAGGGCGATGCGACAAGTAGAAGTAGGCCAAAACCAGCGAAGATTCCGATAACTTGCGTTCGATGCCATATCACGGACGCACGTGAATGGCCCAATTTATTCTTACATGGTCCCTTGTCGTAATGTCGCAACAGAAAGTCATCCTGCACAATATCAACAATATCAGAATCAATTTGCGTTTTTCCTTCAATTGTTAGCAACGTGTAAAGCAGCGACGCTAAAGAATTTGGAACGTAGACTGCATATTTTTGTTTTACTGGCACGAATATACTTACATCTAAAGATGCTAAGCAGTACCAGCAAAACACGTGTTTACACCTTTTGCACATCATTTGAGCACAACCTTCGTCCTTTTCTATCGGCACAGAACACATGGGACAACATTTTATGTGATCGCTACCGAATGGTATTCCTAATGGAAGATCTGAACAGGCCCCGTTGTGCCAAGGCTCGCGACATATTGAACAGAAATTCGTGGAGCAATTGGGACAGTGTACAGGACCTAGAGGAGAGCCGCTCCCACTGTTGCCGTTTATCGAACATATTGTTTCACAACCCGCTCGTGGACACCACGCACGCCCCTTGTCCATCGACACATCTGCATACAAATTACATTAATTGTAACAAGCCGTTTAATGCGATCTCGAATCACCTCACCTGACGATGCACAATCCAACAGACAGAGAATTCATTTGCTTACCTCTATTTAAACGAAACTTGCAATGCTTCTCCACGAGTTCCGTGTTGACGAGACTGGATATCTCCTTTAGGGACAGTATGGCGCCGTGGTCGCACTGAGCATCAGGACAACTAATTTCATACGCGCCTTCCTCAATCTCGAATTCTACATAGGCACGCATACACTAGAAATCATCAGAAGACAGAAGAATCAGACAAGTATCTCTCCAACGCCTAGGGCACATCCTCTCTGAGAGTAGCTGAAGCAACTTACATCTTTACAATAGGAACAACCGCATCCCTCGATCTTAAACGTTTTGGAGAGAGAGGTGTCTACGAGACACAGTTTACAAAATATCCGTCCGATTGTCTGCTGCGAGCCCGCGGGAACAAAGGTGCCAGCAGCCAGGCTGTAACGCGAGCTGGATGCCAGGGACAGCAGGCTGGAGCAGCGAGAGCAGACTCTGCTGCGGTTAATAGGTCTGCCCTCGAGGGCGGAGGTACTGAGGCCGACAGCGGTCTCGCACTTCCTCAGGGCGCCCCCAGGGCCCAGATTCATCCAGCTGCCAGCGCCACGTGCCTCGAGACTGGCGCTGCTCTCGGGACGCAGGAGAGGCGCGTCCGCCTCCCTGCCGGGCGCCGTCCTCTCCGTGAGGGAGAGGTTCACCACGCTGGCCTCCTTGCGAATCAGGGGCAATCTGATGCCGCTAAGCTTGGCCTTGTCCAGCTTCTTCTGGCTGGGCGCGAGCTTGACAGGCGGGTTGACGGACGTGACCGAGCTGGTCGCGGCGCCCATGTCCATGAGTGGTGCCCGTCGCAGGACGAGCGAGTGTAGGCTGGGCATCCCCTCGGTCACGGGCGACGGGGTGGCCTGCTGCGCTCGCCGCTCCCCGCCCGGTGGGGCGCTCTCGTCCGCGCCCGTCGTCGTCGCTCGCTCGCCGCTGACAGTAAGGGAACGCATGAACCCGGATAATCATATGTACATGGCGTACTCGCACGGTTTGCCCCGGTGTAGCTGCGCGGACGTCGTGGCACCCCCGCGCCGCTCGTCATAATCGTGCCCCGTCGTGCGTCACCTCCCGCACATGCCCTACGCGCCGCAGGAGCACCGCCGCAGGAGCATCGCCGAGCGTTTACCTCCCTCGCGGCCGCACTTAGTGTCGCGAGCCACGGCGCCGAGCTCGCGCGACGGCCATGTCCGACCACCGCGACGTGCGGAACACCCACAACAGCTGATCCGTCCTCGGCGCCTCAAGCTAGAAAGAGAAAGAGTTTTGCGCGCGCGCGCGCCCGCTCATGCGAGCCTGCAAGATAACCGCGGCGTGAAGGAGTAGACGATGTCGCGCGGCAGAGCCTCGTCGAGCCGCGCGTGCGGAACAATGACGGGACCTCCTGCGCTCCTCTCCGCCGTCGCCGTCGGCGACGTCGCTTTCACTGTGCGCGTCCACGAGACGCGTCCCACTCCGTTGTGCCGCCCGTGTCAGCGCGCAGCGATCCTCGCCAACATTTTCACCTTCGCCGTCGCGTATACACTGCCGCGCGCGGTGTACAGTGTACACAGTACACCTACGCACACATCGAGACGCGCGAGCGCGAGCGCGCGCGCGCGCCGCCGCGCGGCGGCGCGCGTTCATAAATTATCCGAGCCGCGGCGACGGTACTTCCGCCCCCGCTTCCTCATTCGTTTTCCCTCCGCGGAACAGCCACGGCCACCCTCGGCGATTAGCGGCACCGCTGCCTCGGCTTCACCCCCGCGGATGATTTCATTTCTTCCGCCGCCGCGTAAAAGAGGGAGAAAGAGAAAGAGAGGGAGAGGGAGAGAGAGCGAGCAGAAGAGAATCTCGTGAAGGAAATCGCGAAAGCGCAATTTCGAGACTAATGACGTTCCATCGAATTCACTTGAAGTGAATCATTTCGCCGTCCGATTTCCGTCCGATTCCGCTTTCTGCACTTTGTGCACTTTCTGCACTTTGTGCACTTTTCTTCTCTCTCCCTCCTTCCCTCCCCTCTCTGCGGTCCGATTTTCAGCTCGCCTGGGCCTCAGTGGAATTTTTTATGACCTGAATTCCTGTATTAAATTTATGTTTACAGTTTTAATTTTGAGTCTGCGCCATCGTGAATGTTTTTTTTATGAATTAGCGTGTCCTGAAAAAGTCCTGCCAAGTCAAGCGCAACGAGAAGGAGCAGCTGACGCGAACGGATCTCTGATGATTCAATCGAGGGCGATGTTGCGCATTTTGCGCGATAATTACTTATGTAAATATTGCCAAGATACGTTGCTTGCTTTAGCAACACTGTCTACGGCAATCTTTTCGAATGTAAACAGTTAAGAACCAGTTGAATAATAGATTAGGTATGTATATTAGATGTTTATTCACTTCAGCATTTTAGAACCAAGAAGTAGGACTTGGTTTACATCAAATTTTGAAACAACACATTCCTTCATTCATCCTTCCACACTTTTTAATATCTTGATTTTTAATATCCTTTTTTTTCATCTACCTTCCCAGATAACTGCAAGCAAAATATTGTAGTAAAAACGGTCGAACTAATATCCCAAACAATACAAAATATTTTAATAATATTGCAGCAATATTGTACAATCCAATTATAGTGTGAGAATCTTGAAATGTTGTCTGAATTACTACTTGCTCCATCTTATCCCAATTCTTCCTCTTGCTTCTTTTTTTCCTTTTCTTCTTTTTTTCTTAACACAAAACGTTTCAACGAGATTCTTGCAATATAATTGGATTGCTGCAATATTATTAAAATATTCTGTATTAGTTGGGATATTAGTTCGACCGTTTCACGATTTAACGTGGTTCTTCGTTCAACTTTCTGTATACGTCTCAATTAAATTTTTTTCACAGAATATCCACCTTTTTGTACTTGTAAAATTTATTTAGATTGAAAACAATTTCGTAGGCGCAATAAAAAAACCTGACGAAAGGAATTTGACTCTATTCTATGCTGTACAGAACTGAATTCCAGCGATGTCGCAACGTTCCAGCAATATAACCGCAACATTGCTGCAATATTACTGGAATATTCCGTGCTGCATGGGACAGATCGATAAACTAACGTTGCATAATTTAGAGAGATACAGACAACTATTGATTAATCTCTTTCAGAAGCGGCAGAACACAGGAAAACAAGGAAAGAGAACGGAGGGAAAAAAAGAGAATTATTTATGTACACGAATTTTGCAGTTTCTGAATTAGATATCGATCAAGTACCGCTAGGAACCTCCTTTCTCCTTGTTGGCAACACTAATCGCGATTATCTCATCGCATGACTGAAACTCGTGAAATATATGCTGTATCGAGTTTCTCTTTCAAGATATGGTATGTATTCGATTAATCGATACGTAATCCCCGGCATATATTTAACTGTACAAAAAAAAATAATGCCCAATTCGTATCTCATAAACTTTCGTACATTTATCCTTTTCCTTTATCAAAATATAAAATCTAAAGATTAAAATGTATTTAACGTAAATATACGTTTAGACTTGATTGAGAAGAACGATTACGTAAGATGTCGAAAGCAAAAAATCAGAAGAAATTGTAAAAATTAGTTTTAATTGGTTGAAAAGTTTATTTGTTCATATAAATACAAAAACGAGTGATTAGTTTAACTATTTATTTTATCAGTGAGTATATGTAGTTCATTAATTTAAGTTTAATTAGTAGTGCACAAATAATGCTTATTATGTTCCATATACATATATATATATGTATATATACATATATACTATATATATATATATATCACGTATATACATATACGTAATACATATACATATATGTATATATGTATATATGTATATACACACATACACGATGCCCCAAAAAGGTCGCATGTCCTTACAATGACAAATTCTGTGAAAAATTCCAAGTCGAAAACTTACGCGAAAATGTCGAGGCTATAATAATTTTTAAATGGGAAACACTTAAAGGTAACCAGTCAGTATGTGGAAAATTGGCGCGCTCAGACATGTCACATCGTACAGTACAGTAATTAGGTATTCTTGTATGAAGTACGTCACAAATCGAGGAGTGGTTTTCCTTGTATATTAAGCACATTCTGCCTACAAATTATGCCAATTAATACAATATTTTTTTATATTAAACCACAGGAAGAGATAACTGCCATAATAACACTGTAGTTTTCTTACATCAATAATTGTATAAACCAGATTGAATATGTAAAATCAGTAAAATATTTCAACAAATATTTAACACAAAGGCACTTTCACTATTATACGATGTGTCATACACATCGCGCCAAAATTCCGCAAACTGACTAGTTAATTTTAAATGCTTCCCATTTAAAAACTATTATAGCCTCGACATTTTCACATAAGAGTTTTCGACTTAGAATAAAAGAACATTCGATCTTTTTGGGACACCCTGTGTGTATATATATATATATATATATATATAATGTATATACACATTGATATTTACATACAATTCAAATAATGCATTTTTCGCTCATTAGAAGAGACTTTCCTACGACATATATACATTAATATTATAAATACCCATTTCGAATTTAGCTATATAAAAATTGAGCAAATTATATTTCGAGCAACGATTATGTTGCAGTTAATTACTGGAAAATATCCAGACTTAGAGATATCGTTATGGGAAATACCAAGTGTGAGCTATAAATAAATAAACTTAGTTTAGTACCTGTTCATTTGGAAAGAAGGCACGGGAAGTTTTTCGATCTGGCATTATTAATAACTAAAATCTGAAGAGCAAAGGCGGCTTGATTGTTCGCAATTGAGCGTTGAACGAAAAACGACGATAGTAAGTAAGATAATTTTCGTACAAGTGGGGAATGCCTTAGTCATTTGTTGCATGGAATTTTCTTTTATTACAGATAAAATTGTTTTAATAGAAACACATTGAGAATTACACGAGCATATGATATTATTAAAATATTACGTAAAAATGCCATATACATATATTATTATTATATATATATAGAACATTCTATTTTAATGAAACTATTTTTTCTAAATTTATCATACAAAAAATGTTCCAAATAAATGTGTTGTACAGTTTAAAAGATATATATTAAATTCATAAACTTTTAATTTTTTCATAATTATAACTTATAGATATTTTTTATTATTATTTTAATCCTATTCTACTATATAGAAATATAAAAGAATTATATTATGTAAAAAATCCAATAATTTCATTTTAAAAAATGGCAATGACTTTCATGTGATTTAAACAAAATTATTTTTTTTTCGAAAATTGTTTCCCTTCAAATCGTACAACCTTTGTCTAAAATTTTTTTGCACGATATTAAATCTAAGGAATATGCAGCTGTTTCTATTAAAATGGAACATCCTATATATAATGTAATAATAGATTGATAATTTTTTTCTTAACGTTAGAAATAACAGATCATCCGATAATTAAATAAGATGAAACCAAGTAATAACTAATGTACAAAACATTCTCCACTTTGTGCTACGTTTGTTATGTCTAGCACTGTCTATCGCTATCTTTCGTTTAACGTTCAGCGATACTCGGTACAAACAATTAAGCAGTACAGCATTGCTTTTAATTGGACTCGTATAATAGTAACACTTCTTTCGAAACCAGTCTTCAAATAATATTACGTATGTTTGAATTGTTTGAAATCGTTTGACTAGAATTTTCCATTTTGACAGTGTAACGATTAAAGCAATAAAAAGGTAAAATAATTTTAATAAAACAATTTCATGACTTTATCATAAAAATGTCTTTATGAAATTACAATTGTGTTGAAACATCAACATTTTGCCCTAAAAGGATGTATGAAAATTCACCTGTTAAAAGAAATTAATAAAAAAAGCAAGATCTATTAGATTAAATTGGGAATTATATACAACAAATTATATATGCGATTGGAAGCATTTATGGGTGTAATATCAATTGGAGCAACTTATCGCATCTGAATTCAACAGTCCAAGATGGACCTAAGCTAAATTCTTCGTCGAGTCAGATCCGTTGTAATGTGTTATTATGAGACGTTATCTACAAACTATTTTTATCACAATTACGCGTACGAACGCAGGAGTAGAAAATGAGAACGGATGAAACAGAAATTTCGAAACTTGATGTTGTTCCTTTATAAAGAGATATTGCCAGGTATACTGTATTGTCCCTTTCTAGAATGTGTATCGACCGCTCTGACCGCAAAGTAATAATTGTTACCCTCGGAGAACTGTAATAAGAATATTGCTCTTATAATATTGCCTACGAGTTACAAAAAAAGGAATCGTTGATTTCAATTTACCTGAGTTAAAGTACACGCCATAGGAAGCGGAAGTGCGCGAACATCACCCACTTTTTTCCATAGTGATGTGCTAGGGTTCACGCCAGCCACTTCCTGGTATGCATACAACTGATAACTAGCAATATCCGCGTATTTATCAGTTAGATTCATGTTCCAAGATAACACTATACCTACACGATATTAATGTTGTATTAAGAATTTCATAGCTTGAAAGTGACATTTAAATTATTTGTATAAAATAGAAACAATTTACCATTTGACACTTTTGAAATCTTTAACGACGGTGAGGGCGGTGGAAGTTTCCAACCAGGCGTCGATGCATAATTTGGAATATCCGGCAGCGGTGCTGGATGCTAAAATAAAACAGTACTAAAGTCATAATCATATTCGATGAACAAACTCGTACGAGTAGAATCTATTCCTATCGATATTCACCTTACTTATCTGTATATTTGATAAAACTGGCGTAGTTAGTACGCGCACGGCACCATTCGCAATTGCTGATACTCCTGTTGACAGGACAATAAAGTAAATAACATGATATAAAATATTGCGACGAACATCATATTTTTCCCAACTATCTTGTTCTAAATCGTAGCATTGTATCATATAAAAAAAGGCGTATTAATACGCTTTTCTTAATCTAACCTGTTTTCTTACCTGTTTTATAAGTGACAGTTGAAAATTGTTGTGCTGCTCTAGAGCCAGACACTGGTCGTATCTAGAAGATATTTAAATTTCTTATTTACAAGATGTTTAAATTTCTTATTTACATCAGCAATATTGCAACAACTTTCTCATTCTTTGAAAGAAGTTTTCTCGCGACAACTATTTACTACCAACCTACCTGTAGATTAGAGTTTGATGCTATCAGTACTTGTTTTGGCGAGCCTGTGGTACCTTGCATCACATATGCCAGTCTGGGTTGATTCACATTATTCTAAAAAAATTAATAAAAAAATATATATATATATAAATACATACACATTATCATACATCTCTTTTTAAATATTATTACACAAATATAGCAAATAAAAGAAAAAGACTTACAACAAGGGTTGGTGTCGACTGTGGATTAGTCGTCAACACTTTTATACTAGCAGGTTGCGCAATTGTCGATACTACATTTGCCGGTATCGCTTGTATTACCCTTTGGAAAGATTGCGAAGATTTCGGTGTTACATTCAATTGCTGCTCAATTATAGGCGTTGTAGTTGTGGACGTAACTTTCGCATTTGCTGCTGCAATACAGAATTCAACATGTTAGATAATGTGGAAAACGTGATAATCAATTATAAAAATAGACGAGCATACATTTATTCTTTTCTTCCTCATCCGTAAGATCAATAAGATCATTATTTCTTGGTTTCGGAGCTATCAGTTGCGGACGATTTACTTGATTTTGTACTTTGCCATTTAGAACAATCGTCTGATGCGCCTGCGACTGAATCGGCTGTTGTGACTGCAAAATTTATATTTGTATATCTGCTATAAATCTTTGAATAAATCTCAACTTACAACAGCGGGTAAGAGTGGTTGAATATTGGTAGGCTGTTTCGGTAGAGTCAACGTGTGTGAGGAGGCTTCCAAAGGTTTAGCAACAACTAAAGCTGCGGGCGTCACAGAAGAAATAACAGGCGCCGTTGAAAGAGAATGATTCTGCGTGATTACAGGAGGCGTCACTGGTGGTACTGCAGACCGGGGCGATCTTATTTTAATTCCAGTGCGCCTTGAGCCTGTTGTATTGCTATTTGTCTCAGTAGTAGTAGTAGTAGTAGTAGTAGCAGTAGTAGTAGTGATGGAAGAAGTAATGTTGTTCGCCATAGTGGTGGTGTTTGCCGTAGACTTGACAGTCGCTTGCCGTAGATTCTGTATTCCGTGTTCCTAATAAGCATTTAATCGACCATTAGCCTAATTTTAAATCAACATCGCGAAAATGTGTTAAAATATACCTCTGCGATAAATAAGTACCGTTATGAAGCTGACTTGCAAGCCTACAGATCTGTTAATTTTTATAGGCGCGACAGGCTTATCAGGATTTGCACGACGGTCTACCGCATTACGATTCAGGACCATCTCGAAATCCTTCACTTGCTTTAGTAATTGCTGCATCTTCACACGTGTTGTTTCCTGATATCTCTCAGATATGCGAGCTTGCTCCCTGAGCTGTCCAATTTCGCTGCGCATCGCAATCGTTTCGACAATCTTTTGAATCAGGAGCTCCTCCAGTTCCTTAAGAATATTGAAACAGTAATAAATGAGGAAAACTCTCGTTTTCATAATTGAGTTGTCATAGTTGATATAGCAAATCACTAAAAAATATCTTTAATAAAATATTTTAATTATACATATTTATATATTTTTTTTACCTCCTGCGTAAGTCTCGGTAATTTCTCTTTGAGATCTCGTCGGAAAAATTTCTCAACGAAAGACAATTGTGCGACATTCTTTTCCTCCGAGCTCTTGGTATTCATCTTCACCTTCTTATTACCATTAAAGATCTCGTTTTCCGGGCAATTGCGTTTTAATGAAGGTGGTGACGCGAGATGCGCATCCACATTCACTTTATGATTTACTGTTACAAAATTTTCCGAACTATCGCTAGAATCACTGTCACTGTCAAGATATTTTTTCCTAATTATTTCTTCTGCGTTTCTAGCCGTTTTTCGCCTTTGTCGCCCGCTCTCCTTTTCTTCTGTAATAATAAAATGCAAGAATAACTTGATATAAATATTAAAAAATATATAGCAAAAATTATAAGTAAATCATAATAAACTTATATAAAACTATATAAAACAATAAAGCATAAACTGTACTGAAAAATGATTTATTTTAGAATACTTTTTTTATAATTAATGTTGACAGAATTAAATAATTTTAAAACAATCCTATCTGTTTTCTTGATATTTATCACATGTTTTATATTATCACATTGTCACAAATATCAGGACATTTTATGCGATAATATATTGCCCTCGAAAGTTTTTGCGTAAAATAAAGAGTTGTCTGTAAATCCGTAAATCCACTTAGAAATCAGAAAAGAATATTGCACTTGACTATATAAAACTGTTAAGATCACTAACAGATTTTTTTCTTAATTTTCTTTTTCTTTAACCTTTTATTAGAAATGGACAAAATGTCACTTTTGTCTCTGATGTTAAATATTTCCTACCTTGTTTATCTTCCTCAGCGTGTTCTTGTACTGTATTGATTGTTTTTCTAATTCGTTTTTTTCTTGGAACGACTGTGTCAGTGCTTTTCGTTCCTTTGTCGTTATTAGAGTTATCCACATCGCTAGGTATTATTAAAATGTTTTGCGATTTTAAATTATTTATAGCTACAGTTGGGATTACAGACTTATTAGCATCACGGTCTTTGTTCGTGACCTCTGTGTTGTCTTTAACATTGGACGAATTATTTTGATTTTGTAAGAATGAAATATTCGTCGTGTTTTCCGTGAATTTTGATATACTTGATGCACTTTCGCTTTCTGTTACATTTACAGACTTTGGATTCTTATTTTTACTTTTATGTACAATAACATCTTTGTGAGATGATGAATCCTTGGAATTACCGGATTGGACACATAAATCCACATTATCCGGACTATTAATCAGTTCGACATGTAGGTGTTTTAAAGAATTGTTTTCAATATGTTTTTCTATTATTTTTTTCCCTACATTATCAGTATTAGAATCAGATGTAGTTGTAGACAATTGTTTACTCTTAATATTAGCACAATCTATAGAAGGGCTATTACTGTCTATATTGTCTAAATTATTTGGTTCACAGGTTGTCGAAATTATTTTTTTATTCTCGCTGGCTATCTTTTTTAAGTTTTTTTCTTCGTGAATTGTTAATTTTTTATCTGTTGCATTTTGAACAGTACTTGTGTGTGTACAGTTATTTATAGACAAATTATCTTTTTCTAATTTGTTATTCGATTCTGCACTTGAACACGCGTTGCTTTCATCGGTACTTTTCAAATCTGTGCTAGATTTGATTGTACGCTTTTCATTGGATTTATTGGTCGCACTGCTCTTTTCCGAATTACGCTTATTATCTTGTATTTGTTTGTTTTCAGACGTACATTCATCTAAGAGTAATGTTGAATTTTCTGGGACCTTAATCGCTGCAACAGATTTTGATGAAATGATTGATCCCTCTTTCATTTTCAACTTGAAGGATAATACAAGAAGTGATTGTACAAGTTCGTTTTAGAAATTTGCACCAATAATTCTTGATGAATTTCATGATGAAACTTATTTTAAAATTTTGTTGTTAATTACAATTTTGTTTTCAATATTCATAAAGACTTACTTGTATCACATTCCTTTTGCGCTAATTCTTCAGACTTGGAAACTTCTTTCACAGTCTCCCGCAGTTCAGAGTGCAGCTTTTTCTGTACGGCAGTATCTAAAACTGGTTGCTCTGCAAATAACATGCTAATACTTATTTAGATGTGAGAAAATTCGGATGTCATTAAATGAAAAAAAATTCTATTTTATTTAATTTTATAAAGCAAACCTACTTTCATTATCTCTTCAATTTGTGACATTTATGTTTCTAGATTCAACATTTTACTTGTGTCTTCTTTAGTTTGCAAATTATTTTATACAGATGGTTTCATTAACGCAATCAGAAAAAAACACATCAAGATATCGTTCAAGAGTTATTCAATAATATGTCAAATCAATATGTTAAAATTAACGAAGAAGAAAAGGCAATGACCAAATATAAAGAATAAAAGGTATTAAACGTTAATTCAATCTATCAATTTATTCACCAACAAGAAGAAAGTGTATGTTTCGACCACATTCAGTCTTCTTCAGCACAATTACGCAAAGGCTCATAAAGTCACAATATATATTAATTTAATTCTCACAAATAAAAAAAAACAATTACATACCAGTCCTTTTACTTTGTGATTTTAATTTCGCAATATTCGTGTCATTTGTTACAGCTTGCTCTTGCTCCTCTTCAGCATCATCATCAGATAATCTCAAGCGCAAACTATCATCGGACATTGTATCTTCATCGTCCCCATCTTCATCTTCAGCGCCAAATAATAATTCTTCCTCTTTCTCTTTCGATAATTCATCATCAGTTTTTTTTACTGAAGTACTAGATTCTGAATTACGCGCTGTTCCAGCTTGCGACTTCTCCATTATAAAATTGAGCACAGTAAACTGTCACTGTTCATTTATCTTGATAACTAAATATTTTTTCAATCTATAATTAAATAGAAAACTACATGAGAGACGTATGTACAATATAATAATACGATTTTATTTAATATTAATATTAAATAATCCTAATTTAGTCTGTACACATACATAGCGTACACTACTACAAATATATATATACATTGGTTGCGTTTCAATATTTCCTGCCAGTACTGAAAATCTATAGTTTACGTCACATAAATTATAGATTTTCAGTAAGTACTTGCAGTGAATATCGAAACGCAGCCATTGTCAGAGATATTCCAACACATATAAACTCAAAGGTAATTTAATGAATTGCCAAAAAAAAAAACTGACATTCCAGTAAACATTTATAAATCTTTATTACCACAAAATTTTTACAATCATAAAATATATATAGTATGTTTGCCTAAGAATTTATTTCATATATTTATATAAATAATATGATGTATTATCGACTAGTGTTTCTTTTTTTAAATATTTAATCATAAACGCACGTATATTATTAAGTATGACAAATCATTTAAATAAAATGCAATATATTAAATTCAAGTTTTGAAGGCTGCTACTGAAAATGTCACGAAATCAACAAGATACCCGTGAAATAAAAGTTATGTAAGATAGGCACACATTGAATTTCGTATCCCGATTGACAGCGCCAGTACTGTGCATGTAAGACATGTGTATGTATGTGTGTATATATATATATATATATATATCTGACAGTGATGTTCCGTCATCCATCCCGTTCGCGAATCATTCAACGAAAAAAGTAGCCAATCGTAAAGCGGGCATCATTACCCTTTAAGTATGTACTGTTTGCCTCATAGATAACCTCTCTACGAGATTCACATTGAAAGTTATGGTAAGAAATTAATGTGACACGTTTAAAAAATGAAATAAAAAGAAAAAAAAAGGATAACTTCAATTCAGAATTTCGAATACCGATATATCTCGAGTTTCGAGAACTTGTCATCTTTGGACAAATTAGTCGAGGAATACGGAGAAATACTGTGCCAGCAAACTTTGCATCCGCAAAATGAGGGCTTTTTGCTCTAAACTAATAAAAAGGGCAATCTTGTTGAATTGGCTCATGTTTGAATTATTCTCCCCTCCTCTTCCCCAACTCTTTTCCGTTTCAGTTTCTCCTCTTCCACATTCGTGGTTGAGACATCCGTCTCCAGGAATTTATCTCTATTCATTGACTTGGAAAAGGTATACGAAATTCACAAAAATCAGCTACCGGGCAGAAAGTAGCATTTAATCGTGGATTCGGACACATATCGACCCTATTTCACTTACTATTACTGGGAATTTATTTCTGCTCGACATGTGTCGACATGACAGTCGCCAAATCGCTCTCGATTCAGCGATCAGTGCAGAGAGTTTACCCGCCTCGAACGTGAGAGCGTCTTAACATTTTGGCACCTACTGTACCACGCGTGCGCGCGCGCGCAAACGCCTTATTCTGGATCGATGCCCGTCGTGCGCGAAGTCACTGGTTTGTCGAGCATTTGTCGACGATTGACGCATAAATCCGACGCGTCCCGATGAAACGGGCGGTCCGTCGTGCTCGTGCCGAGCTGAACGTGTGCGCAAATGGCCGTCGCGGAGATTGCTCGCTGCCCGCTGCCGATCACGAATCACGCGATCAGGCCCTGCCCAAGGGGGCCGAGGGCCCTGACCTTATCAAGGCAAAAGATGGCGGGCCGAGGACGCGAGTATCTCCCGTTCAGACTTCTACAGACGGCGTACTTTTACGTTTAGAGAATGTTTCATGTCTTATTCGCGATCCCTGATGTGATCTTTGTTAATCTGGCATCTTTTCTGTTTTTTTTTCCTTTTTCTTTTCAAGAATAAAAGCTATTGATGAGATTCATGTAGTGCGACCTCGAATGGACACGAGGTAGCGCACTTATTCGTGTGAAATCACTTTAAGGTGCGTCACTTTGAAAAGATTGTGCCCTTAAACAGGACAAATCGTTTTCGCGGCGACATACGAAGGCGACGGTTACGCACAAACTGCGGTAACAGCAAAAAAAATGTGCGTTCAGCACAAACGAGACGTCGTGAAACGACACGCTGGCACTTCGGACAGAGAACAGAACGTCATTTTGCGAAACTTTTGTTATCGCCCACTCTCCCCGCATCGCTCTCCGCCCCGCGTCATCGGTTCGCGAGTTAAAGAAACCGCGCGAACTGTCCTCAGCGTCATCGAGCGTGGAGTACACTGCACTTAGGCCCCGAGATTTCCCGTCCCGAGGATTGCCGAGCGTGCACGAAGCGTCAAAAAGTGTAGGCAGAAACTGCGCTTGCGACGTCCCGATTCGCTGCGCGATAAGGGAATCTTATTTTTAACCGGCACACGCACGGACCGGTGCGCGAGCAATTATTTTTTCGAAAAAAACTTTCCCGCTCCATTTACACGTATCAGTATCTGCCTGGCTGCAAAAATGCTCCGGCACTTCTGAATAAGTTCCCCCTTCCACCAGTGTGACGTCAAATCCGAAAACATGGCTCGTCTCCGAAACGCTGCGTTTCAAATTTCATTCAAATTTTTCATTTCATACGTTCGTAGATTCGTATCTTCGAATGTAACGTATGCATGCAAAAGCCTTATTGATCTTATCACCTTATCACACATCTGGTGGCACATTTGCATAATTTTTATTATACAGTTCCGTACTTATATTGGGCCCAATTTACAATTGACTCTTCTCGGCGACGTGAGATCTTTTAACAATTTACACATGTAATGTTTGTCACGGATTCGTTTTATTGAACGGTTGATGAATAGAGCCCTTCCCTTTTACTCGACGCACCAATGGCAGAGTTGGTGGGAGGAACGGCGCAGCTCCTCGTCGTCACATTGTAGAACGATCGATTTTCGTCGGTTCGTTTCGATCTTAAATTCAATACTTGACTGTAATATAGATTCTGCACTTTTGATCTTGCAAAATTAATGCTCCCTCGTTGCTTAATCATGTTCACGTTTGTACATGTCGTCTTATCAGACATGTCGATGCCAATGCGCTATTGAAATTATTCTCCAATTATACGATTCTAATACAAACTGTAAACATGAGTCAACATGTTCGCAGGTTTCTGATTAGTCACATGTAATCAGGAGTAACCTTGGCGATACTTGGAATAAATTAACATTTCCCCCTCTTTTCCATTTTCCAGGCCGAATATTAAACAATTTATATTTTCCAGCCAATCCAGAATATTCTTGTAATTAAAATTATAATATTGTTACAATATTGTTATTTAAATATTCAATGTTGGGGAGAGAGAAAGGAGAAATATTCAAATACAATTGCCTATTTGCAATTTGCAATAGAACAAAAAAATATTTGAGCACAACTAATTTGTCTGTCTCATTTTCAAAAAATCTTTTTTTCGTACATCTTTAAAGCTTTTATTTTTGAATTCGGCTCCTACCTAAGACGCACCCCCCCTTCTCCGCTTCAAGAGTGTTACAAATCCAAGTAGCACTGACCTAAAATTCTTTTCTCAATGAAAACACTTTTCCATTATAGTTTTTCGAAAAATGTAGTGTCCAAAAATACGCGATTATTATAAAACGAGAACATTTGTGATAAAAAAATTACTATTTTTCATTTCAAGTGATATTCAAATTATCGGTTTGAGGTTTGGTCAACGATCAGGTATACTGAATGCTTTTTATCTACCTCCAACACCCACCGATCGCGCGAGGTGGGCGGTCACTAACACACAGATACAGGCGATTCACAGACTCAATATAACTTCGACTCGTGATTGGCTGGCCGCTAATTCCCCGGAATTTGAAAATTGTTTAGAATAGATAATCGGAAAAGCTTTCTTCCCGTATAATTTTGTATAAACTTTTTCGGTATAATGTTTTTAAACAAATTTGTGAAACACAATACAAAACATCTAGGAAATATTATACAAGGATTTTGAAGTACAAGAAAAATACTGTTAGCTGTCACATTAATAATAATGATAATATGACAAATTTGCTTTATTATGATATATTAACATTAATAATTCACGTTTGAAGAATTAATTTATAAAAAAATCAATGGGTACAATAAAAAATTAAAATTATTCAATTTATCAAGAATTTAAGAAATTTTAAAATGTTAACATTTAAAAAATATTAAAAATATTATTAATAATACCATTAATTATATCTTGAAAATGTTCTTTATGCGCAATATTTTTTTAGATAAAAGGTCAACTACACAAGTAACGCCATCTGTCGTTACTTTCACTTGATGACGAAATAATGCTATTACGTGCAATAATGTTGCAAACCTCTATAAAGTTATCTTTTAATTTTTCATATTTTACTTTCAGAAATAAAATTCTACAATAATCGATTGTAATACATTATGTTTTAATTTAACACGAAAAGGCCAGATAATAAAAACAATATTTTTTTGTAACCGATATCTATAAAAACCTTGTAAAACACCATAAATTTATCTTGAATATACAAAACATCCTCTACTTGACATGCGTTAAAATACAAATATGAAATAATGTGAAATGTTGCGTATTCGCAACTGTTATGCAAAATACTGATTACAATACAGATAAAGTTCCAATATACATATATATACATAATCCAAAAATGTTTATAAAAAATTAATAAAACTATAAATAAAAAAATATATATTTTCATATTCTCAACATTGTGTGTGATTTAAATCGACTCTTTAATGTGATATTTCAGTTTCAGTATTATATTATTGACAAACAATAAATATAATTCAGAAACAAAGGTCAGTAAAGATAATTGAAATATACACAAATCGTATGTATCTAAGATTTCAGAAGACTGTACCATGTTCGTCGAATTTCGTGAAAATATATATCTCTATATTATTGATTTATAATACTACATTACTACAGTAACAAATGAGTCGTGACTTCTCGTGCAATAAAAAGTTCTATTAGCCTCAAAAATTAACATCATCTAGAAGAAATAACAACAAAATGGCGTACATGAGATTACATAAAATGGTGTCTTTGTCTAAAGCATCTCTATAGCAACACAAACTTACGTATAGAATTGGGCCTTAAGGTCCAATTTTGAACCCAATTTTGAGTCCAATTTATCTCATTCGAGCTACAATTAATAATGTTAATTATGTTAATTATCTGTTAATTATTTTTGAGAAAACTAGATAAAAATGCAAGTAAAAAAAATTTGTTCAAACACGCAAATCTGTCCAACATCTTAAAAACGAGACCAAAACATATACGGAATCAAAATTTGAATATAGAAAATCTTGAAACGTTCATGAAACGTTAGTCCACAGAGCAGACCTAAATTGTCCCACCAAACCTGCTCCTCGCAAGTCCAGTGGGTCTAAGCCTATATCAAGATATTATCGAGAAAATAATCATTCAACTTACGTTATATTATCACGTACGAAGCTTTCGGAGAGTGATATATTAACTTTTCGCCACGTGGAAACAGGTTATATTTACGATAATATGCCAGAAGCCGACTGCACTTCTGATACTCGACCAACGAGCAGCTGCAACATCGCAATCTAAACAAGCGACTCTGGCAACGTTGCCGGTTCTCCCACTACCGTTATCCCGTCTAACGTTGTGCTACATTAGCACGGGGAATACAACAAGGTTGCGATTAATCGAGGGAGTACGACGTGTCCGAGTGAAAGAAATTCATTGGGAAATGAAATATCGGGATTACGCCTTTGTATCGGTATCGCGACGTGAATAAACGCATAGTCAAAAAGTTATCGACCTTCACATCGTCATGGGTTCGCACACAATCCCAACTGCGCATGCGCGTCATCTAAATTCTCCAACAATTTTAGCCTAACTGTAGCAACTACCTTTTCCCTTTTTTCGTTCTTTTGTCGAGGAGCTTTACGCGAATATTCGCTTTCCTTTGCTGCAATTCGCGCATACAAGATATGAGCGATCGTTATCGCGAATCAGGTAAGTAAATGCAAATGTGGAAGTTGTGTCGACGATGACGTCGTTGTTCCCACTAATGTATACATACACGATTGTACAATATGATATTAGCAATTGATATCTGCAAAGACGCTAAGAATCAGGCTGTCATGTTGTTTTGATACAACGGTATCATATTTCATCTTCATCTTATATTTCAATCATTCTTTCATCTCAATCTTTATCTTTATTTATCTTTATCTTATGAGAAATACTTTTCAAGCCCTCTTGCCCGAAACCATTTTGTCTTCTATTTGTGTTTGTTAGTAATGTTAGTACATGTTGGTAATATGTATAAGCTGTGTCATTGTATCTACATGGTAGATACAATACGTTTATGTACAAAGTTTTACAATGTAGATACTATGTAGATATTCTTATTTAAATTTTTAAATAAGAAAATTGTTAAAATTATAAAATTGTTTTAACATTATTTAACTCAAACTCCTGGAAGGAAATTAACCGCGACGTAGTTAAGAATTGAAAGAAAGAGCAAAGATCGAATATTTGATTTGAATACTAAGAACGTCCGTGCAATCCTGGAATCACCGATTATATAACGGAACTTTTATGCGAAACCATAAAAAGTGTTTTTTTTTCTCTTCTTCTAGCGTTCACGGTTGATTGGGTCAAAGATGGATTCGTATAAAATTTTGTAACATAAAAAAGTAATATAAAAGAAACATTTCTCATTCATTTCTATCATGATTAACTCAACTCCCTAAAATTTCGATTTTTTTCCAGCTTATAAACATAAACATCAAAAATGTAAAATGCTATTGAAATCCTTTTTTATTGTGTTTTTGTGTTTTTAATGACTATTTTGATACGTACACACATTGTAAGTTATATAATGTAAAAAGCATTTAACTATTTATGTTTCTTTATTATAAATTAATTATGCAAAAATCCTAATCATGCATCAAAGAAAGAGTAGAGATTGCTTCTCTAATTCCTCAAATGTTGATCAAACCAAACGCAATATAAGCACAACAAATTTTGCTTGTATGTATACATACATACAGCTCTCTTCATTAATTTTTTTTATTTAAAAATAAAAAATTAGACTGTCTATTTTTTTATCGTTTGGTTTATTTTTTATCTTCAATCAAATTCCGATTAACTTAACCACCAATTATCTTCAATAGTTGTGGTATTTTAACATATAGATATATAAATTTAAATTATAAATTGTTTAATATATGAAAAAAAAATTAAATTAAGAATAATTAAATTAAAAATAATTGAGAATAAATTGTATAATTTTGCGGTAAATAATTTTGCCAATCAAATTGATCAATGAGCCAATTATAATTTATCTTCGTTACATCCCAGATAGCAAGCTGACGTAATTGTTGTCATTTTAACGTCGAAATGTCGATAAATAACGTCAGCTTGCTACCTGGGATCTTTGTGACATGAATAAAATGATTTAATATCATTTATCATGTGGAACAAAGAATTATGATAAAAAAATTAATAATTCTATCTATTAACAAAATTAATTGCGTATTATTTAGCGTCTAATGAATTACAAGTTAATGGAAGTGTTATCGGAGTCTAATATCCATTTCTATCAATGTAGATTAATTCTAATTTTGATGTAATTTATCTTTTATGTTAATTTGATTCTTGAACTAGAAAAAAGAAAAACGAAAAAGATAGAGAAAAAAGATAAAGTAAGTTATATATATATATATATAAATTAACGTTAATTATAAAAATATAATGTCCATTTCTACAAATGTAGATTAATATTAATTTTAGATTAACTTATTTTTTATTTATTTTTTAATTTTTAGATTTGAAAAAGAAACAATACAATGTGGTTCAAGAACAAAAAAAAAGATTAACTTTTTTTATTTCTTTCTAATTCTTAGAATTAGAAAAGAATAAAAAATAAGTTAAACACCTAGATTAACTTTAATTATACAAGTCTAATTAGCAGTAGTAGAAAAAGATAATAAGTTAATTGAAATTAATATGAATCTGCACTGATAGAAGTAGACATAAAACGTTGCAATGTTCCCTGGATCGGGAAATTGAGCTAACGATTTCTCTAAGTTTCCCGCTCCTTTGCGCGAGCGCGCGGGCGCAGAGATTGCGGCGTGACACGTCGGTCTGACGGCCGGAGTCATTTACCGGAGCCGCGGCGCGGCGCAGAGAAGTCGACGCATAACCGATTCCCGTGTTGCCTGTACCGCTTGCAAGTGCCGCTCTTCCGAGGACGCCGAGTGTTCTTTTTTGTAAGCGAACCACGCCTCCGACTCCTCGTTGTCGACCGGAGAATCGTCCTGCATTCAGAACTGGTGTGATCAACGTGAAACCATCAATAATGGCATCGCACATAACGGATTTTTACCACGGTAAGAATGTATTCATCACCGGCGGCACCGGCTTCGTCGGAGTATGCCTGATCGAGAAGCTCCTGCGATGCTGCCCCGACATCAAGAGCATATATCTGCTGATCCGACCGAAGAAGGGAAAGCAGATCGCGGAGAGATTGGAGGAATTGACGAAAAACTCGGTAAGTGGCGCATCTCGAAACTACGTCGCGTCGGATGTGTGTTCTCCTAGATTCCCAGACAGCCGAGTCGGCCGAGAACAGGTTCCGTTAAGTGTCTACTACTGCAAACATTGTCAGCGGAGAGGCTACGAAGAAGCGTCGCGAACAATTTATTCCGCTGTTGACAGAATGCTGACAAAAGTGCAACAGTTTGCCAATGAAACGGCAGATTGGTGGCAGAAATCAAGATTTTGATGTATTTGTTACGCAGGCTGCATTCTGATATTCACTGTCAGTATTGAAAAGCTATACATATACTTGCATTATAAATTTGACTGTTCTTTACGACTTAACTAGCTGCGCTAGTTCAGAATTTAGCTTTCTCCTTCTGCTTTCTTTTACCCTGAAAGGAGAAAAATAAATTCTAAACCAGTGCAGTCGTTGCAGCTATAAAGAATAAATCAATTTCTGTTAACAATTTGCTGTTAGATTATATCAGCAGCCTCTGCGAAACACGAGCTTAATGTGACTCAAATTGATGCCAATTTCCTAGCAATTTCTGATCAAATTTGGATAAATCTGAAGTAAAGAGCTCTGATTCTTTTTATTTCTAGAATCTGTATTTTATATTGCGTAAAATATATATGCGAGAATGAAATTCACCACTCATGTACCATTATTTTTAAGACAAAGTTTTTTTATGATGTCAGTAATTAGGAAAATGATCATTTATTATTAAACATGAAGATGCGCATATGCAAAAGCTTCGTGCTCCTAATTTAAATTAAATTATTTTATTGTCACTAATCATTTCATCTTTTCAAATATGTTATAATCTTTTATATGCATTATATAACAATATTCTTTTTACTTTTTTCAAAACAAGCTAAGAATTATTATTTATTTATTCCACTGAATATCTCTTCTGCTTAATTTATAAATGACAAGTGTTATACTACTTTACTGAATTTGTTAGCATATTTTAAATAATTTATTTACTGATTTATTATTCTCTTTCATACAGGTCTTTAACAGATTGAAAGAGGAGAAGCAAACTGATTTATTTAAGAAATTGATCCCAGTTGCTGGGGATGTCAGCGAAGAAAATTTAGGATTATCCTCACAAGATCGGACAACTCTGATAAATAAAGTGGAAGTTGTTTTTCATTCAGCCGCTACGTTGGACTTCGAAGCTGATCTAAGAAGTACGACAAATATTAACCTATTAGGAACTCGCAGGATTGTTCAGCTCTGCCGAGAGATTACAAATCTCAAGGTAAACCGATATTCTGAAGAAATATTTTGCAAAGATTTAGAAAGGCTTTGCTTTGTATTTTTTCTGCATATTTATCACAATCTTAATAACTTTCTTTTCCGCAAAAATTTCCAAAAATTCAATTATAGCTTGTTATTTGTAACACAAAGTCGTAAATGAAGATTATTTTAATAGTTGCACAGCTGTACTATCTATGTCGAAATACTGTACAATTCTGTATATAAACGCGAAAAACTTCAAATTTGTAGTAAATAAAAGGTCACTTTATCTTTATTATTGACTGAGAAAAAATGTAGGACATTATTTTCTGCGCAACCCTTGTATAATTTCTTCTGTTCGACGTTTGTTTTAGGCATTGATTCATGTCTCTAGTGCATACGTTAATTCAATATTGCACGACGTCGATGAGATAGTGTATCCTGCACCAGCGGATGTAAATACATTTCTCAAGCTAATTGACACATTGGATGATGCTGCCTTAAATTCCAAAACGCCAGAAATATTAAACAATCATCCAAATCCTTATACGTTTACCAAACATTTGGCCGAACACGAAGTAGTAAATGGAGGTCTCCCATCAAGTATCGTTCGTCCTTCAATGAGTGAGTTTACATTTAATTATATGATATATTTATATGATCTTTAGTGTGACTATATTTCACAATAATTTTATATCTTTAGTAATAGGAGCGTGGAAAGAGCCAATTCCCGGATGGACGATATCGAAAAATGGACCACAGGGTTTTATATTAGGTGCCAGTAAAGGTGTTGTGAGAAGATTGCCAGTTGCAAAGCATCTCGTTTACGATTACATTCCAATTGATATAGTAGTGAACACTCTGATTGTCGCAGCGTACAATGTCGACCGTGACAGGTAATTTAAAAAAAATGTTATATATTTTACTTTATAGAAACACAAGTACGTCCTTTGAATTGTAATATTTTAATTTTCTGTAATTTGTAATTTTAGTGACAAAGGGTTAAAGGTGTACCACTGCACATCTAGCACATGTAAACCTTTCAAATGGGATAATGTAGAAAAGGATATTAACCAGTATTTACACAAATATCCGTTACGAAGTGCTGTTTGGTATCCATATCTCAAGTTTCTACCGTCGCTTTTCTTATTTAGAATCTCGGCTATTTTTGTTCATTTCATTCCCGCTTACATTTTGGATGCAATCACGAGATTATGCGGAGGTCGTCCTATGTAGGGTCGAATTTTTTTTACGTACAATATATACGCCGATTCGTCACAAAGTTTATTTTGAATAAATGTCTTTACTTTTTTTCAGTCTGGTTCGTTTGCATACAAACGTTAATAAATCGTTGGAACGCCTTGAAAAATTTATTTTTCAAGAATGGAAATTTAACAATCCGCGTTTGCTGCAGTTGCATGAATCGTTATCACTAGAGGATCAAGAATTATTTACGCTTGACATTAGACCGTTGATTTGGAAGGATTATTTCACAAATTTGATACAAGGAGTCAGAGCATATCTTCATAACGAATCTCTAAAATCTTTACCGAAAGCACGTTCAAAAGATAAAATGTATGTATATTTGGAACAATTTTTGATGAACATCCGATTTCTTAGTCGACTTTAATAACTATTATTTGTCATTGATACATATTTATGTTTCAGACTTATGATCGCTCATCTGGGTTTGCAAGCTGCTCTATTAAGTTTGGTCTGGTGGCTGGTCAAGGTTTTATTCGCTTCAACGTGGACAAAAACTGGTTTAGTTGTACCGATAACATATTTGCTCTTTGATCAGTTATAAATGTAATGCTATATTTGCATATTTTTTCAGCTTTTCATATATTTTCTCACTATTTCGTACATAGAATATTTAAAAGTAAATTTTTTCTCATTTTTTGTACGTAGACATATGTATATGCAGATATGTCATCCTTTTTTTATCTGGATGTTTTATATTTTAAAGAAAACTAGAATACTTTTATAACTTGTATTGAATAACACAAGCATGCGAAATATTAAAAGTTGTTTGAAAATTAGATATGATTTTGTACGTAATTTTGCGTGCTGAATACGAATTTAACAGCAAAAATTGCCTATCAGCTCAAGTTTTTCAGATAAATAAGATATAATAGTTATAGCAAGAAATGATGATTTTGGATTTATTTTACCCCATTTATCTCTAAAACCTGATGTGGTAAACAATTTTTGCGATTAGATTCATATTCAGCGCACAAAAATTATGTAAGAAAGTATTTATAATTCTCAAACAACAAACGCAGATTTGTGTAATCTATACTATAAGAAATATTCACAATTAGTGTGCAGTCTAAGCGTTTGGAAACATTTTAAATGCAATACTTGATATAGATTTCTGTGTTTTAGTTGAAAAGATAATATGCTTGAAATACGAATATTACAAAACGTTAGTTTACTTGTGTATGTGTATAAATAGAATAATTGTAATATACACACACACACACACACACTCTCGTACAATCATGTCTGATCCGTAGTAAACCAAGGACGGGTGCTTTGTGCCTATGTATTCAAAATTTTTATAAATATTTATAATTATGTTATTATAAATATAATATTACTATAAATATTTAATCTAAACTAACTGATTAACTGTAAACATTTATTTACAGTTTGTTAAATGATAATAACAATGAAAAAAACGCAAAAAGATTATCATCTAATTCTTAATATCAATATTCATAATAGTATATATATTTGAATATTTTTCTCAATAATTTATATACAGCATATAAATAATATCAGTATACAAGATATGTGTATATTAGCGTGCACATTTTGTTTCCGTTCCGTTGGTCTTCCTAGGATTGGAATATATTTATTGGTGGAATATATATATACGTATTTCAATGACATATAAATTTTTTGTTGAATTTTTAATATAATAGGTAATGGGTATAAATAATATTCAAACAATTTTCACTCCATTATTTACAGTATTGCAAGATTTCACACAAGTTTGTTACAAGTTTATTACGCAAATACATTGTTAATAAAAATTCAATGAAGTTTTCAATGAGTTATTCTTTATGTTCATCAAATATATTTCGATGAAGATATGGCGTATAAAATATGTGCAAACACACACACACATACACACACACACACGCGCGCGCGCGCGCACACGCACACAATTTAAACGAGAAACTGACAAGAGAAATAATAGATAAGTTGCAAGAAGTACAAATTGAATTTAGAAAAGACAGAGGAACTGATATATATTTCGTATATAATTCATATTTTAAATTACATAATAAATAAAGAATTGGGAAGAAAAGAAGCAAAGCCTTTGCCTTTTTCTGCTAATTGTAAGCTTAAATCGATTTTTGATAAAATACATAGAACACAGTTATATTAGTAAAACTATAAGAAAAATAAGGATAGTAGGTAATTTAAGGTAGAAATAATGAAAACATACAAACAAGAAAAATATAATCAAAATAGAAACAAGAAATTTTGAAATAGTTTTTGATTGAGAAACCAGTAAAACAGTAGTGTTTCTTACATCCAACGTTGTTTAAATATATGTATGTGATAGATGTAATATAATGAAAAAAAATGAAAAAATAAGAAAGGAACAGGAGTAATAATAATAAAAAAAAATAATTGAAACAATTATATGCCAACGATGTAAATTTGTTGAAATATGAGGTAGAATTGAAGAAAATCATAAATAAAATATTTATTTGAACAAAGAAAGAGAAGAAAAAAAAGTTGGATAAAAGCCAAATATATAAATGTAGAAATAAGACAAATCAAGAGAAAATATTTAGAATAAGGATGAATAAAAAGTATGTTGTTTACAAGACAACGATGATAATGAAAATAGAGTCATCTATATAAAAATTAATAAATTAATTATTTTAATCATTTATCTTAACTTGCCGGTCATTCATTATTGTGCAGTAGCAACAATTCATATCAGCTAAAAAACAGCTACCAAATTATTGCCGGAATAAGATGCATGCAGCGTTGGGAGATTCTAAAATACTCTATGCTATAAGTAGTCTGGTCAGAATAATACAGTCAAATTATTAATGTAAGTTCATTAACATAAAAAAGTTTATTAAATATTAATGTGATTTTATAGACTAGGTATAGTGAAATTATAATGAAATTTAGTCAATTATTTAAAATTGCAGCGAAAATGAGACAAAATATTCATTGCAAAGCTAATGAGAAAATAAAAATTTTCACTTTATGCAAAAAAGAAAATCACAATGAGAAATTGTAAAAATTATTATTAGTCGCTCTAAAAAAAGTGGTGGAAAATGCATTAAAACTCAAAAATAAATTCGAGATTTCAAACGAAAAATTACTTCTCGAATTGATCATCAAATTGTACATGTTTCGAAGTACTTTCGGATTCGCCCAACACAACATGCACTTTATTTCAGCAGTAGTTTATGTTTTTCAGCTGATGTAAATTGTTGCTACTATACAATAAATAACATAATCGACAAGTGAAAAAATGGCTATAATAATTAATTTTTATTTAGAGGGCTCTATTTTCATGATCACCATTGTATATTAAAGGAATGCACAATTAAAGCATAAGTATACAATGCAATAAATTTATAGGTAAAGGAGAAAAATATTTAGAAATAAAATGGAAAAGGAAGACAAAAGAGAGAGAAGAATATTGGGACAAATTTAAAAAGAAATGAATATGGAAATGGCAATTAATATATTGTTTCATTTGTTTTACACAGTTTAAGCTTTCGACTGTAAAAAAATTCAAGAATTCGCAGAAAATGTTTGCGATTATTGGTTGTCATAATGCTGTACGTTTTATTCATTCTTTTTCTTCAAGAGACTAAAATAACACAAAATAGATTCTTTTAGAAGAATAATGTGATGTTATGAACAAAATAAGTTTCCAGGAATATAAAAAGGCAGAATTATATGAATCTTATGATCAGTTAGACAGTTCAAAGGAGAACTACAAAGCCGGTTTTATTTTTTTCTTTTTAATTTCCATTTAATTAGTAACATTATACAGTATAAATTATTTAACAAGGTAACATCATATTCGCGTGCAAGTGAATTTTCTTTTCTGTGCTCTTAGTTCTTAAAAATAATAAGTTATGTTAATAAGATAATTTTTTATTTAAAAAAGTTAATTTTAAATTTGTAATATTTCTAAGGTTTACTATTTAAAGATATCTTAGTATTGAATTTAATTAACAATGTATATTAGATAACAAATGATTAACACAAATATCAAATAATTTAATCTACTTCGAATGCTTTTCAACAATACAATTAAATTGAGAAGAAAAGAAAAAAATTAAATATATATTTTGATGTAATTTTCAAAGAAAATGTCAATTTTTGAGAACTTTTATAAATATAATCGTAAATATAAAAGAATTTATAAATTATAAACAAATGCAGAAAGTTAAACAATAGAATTTTAAATTTTGAGAAATAAAATTAAAAACTTGCATATTGAAATGAGTTGCACATTTCGCATATGCATTAGAGTAGATAGAGAAAAAAGTGTTTTATTAGCGGTAATTACCCAGGAAGTAAACTGCTCGCAATATAGTAAGACAGTAAATTAATAAGATTTTCTCAGATATCGCAAGTCCGATTATCAATGTCGGCGTTAAACTTGTTTGCTGATAAAATCTATCGATATTTAACAGCAGATTATCGGTAGAAATAAAAATAGAATCTATCATTAAATGGAATATTCATTTAAATGATTATAAAACAGATTTTGCTCAGTTTCTGTAGTAAATCTGCCATTCTAACAGAGTGTTTTTGTTTTGAATGTACAGTACATTGTAATCAGGGTAGCGATTAAGTAATTTTTTCCCTTGGGTAGAAACGTGAAAACTAAAAAGTTTCCCGCAAACACAACGATTCTATTGATTGAAATCTTTGAGTTCACACAAAACTTTCCACTTCTCACGTTTTCGAAAATTAAGTGATGGATATTCTGGCTCATTTTTCTGGGAAAAAATTTTCCGTAATTATATAAATAATTACGGAAAAAATATAAATAGACACTATCCAAAGTTCCAGGAATTTGTATGACGTGCGCGAACAACTAAATGCTGTTAAATTCAGTTTCATGTGAACTTTGTATCTCAGTATGTCATTGGTTACGTATTAATTGTAAATGCATTTATTTTTAGAATATCTTTCCATTATTATTCGAACCGTACGTTGCGATTGCAAAATTCAAAAATTTTCTTTTTTATTATTTTTTAATTTTTTGTATTATGTTTTCTGTATATACGAATAAAGATTATATAAAAAAAGGAAATATAGAAAATATATAAACAAATTTTATATGTAACACTGTCCAATACCATGTTTGTAACAAGAATATGAATAATCATTTTCAATGTATGTTTGCCTCCTGAACATGAACCCGTATCCAAATTTGGTTATCACATCACAATTTTGAAAAAAATGGCGTCAAAGTGGCCAAAAATGACGATTTTGAGGGTATTCATGACATTATAGCATCGGTACCAAATTTTTTTAAATTTTATTTATATCATTCAAAAGTATAAAGTTTTAGCTTTAAAATGCATTTTGTTTCGTTTCGATATAATTTTTCATTATCGAGATATTTTGAGTTTTGTGCAACAATCAGACTACACATGGAGCAGCATGGAGTTACAGTAATAGAGAAGATGCATTTGCGACGCAAATTTATTATATTATTTAAGTATAAAAGCACTTACCTCCACATAATACAATACTAAGATAGAATAAAATATC